>APFE031024279.1:0-42311 GCA_000404065.3 Pinus taeda | reverse complement strand
ATATAATATCCATTGTAAATGCAACTTTATTTAAGAAATTGGTGAGTACTCTCATTGCATTGTTATTAGATTAGTCATTTAACATGTAATTCATTTTTTTTTTATGTTTATGAAGTTTTCAAAAAACTTACATTGACAAAAATGGCAAAATAATTATGAAATATTGTTGAAATAAAAATATGTAATATATAATATTCTAATAGTAATAATGATTTTTTAGTTGGATATATTAATACTAATTTTTAGATAGTCTTAATTATGGGAAGATTATTTTAGAATGTCTTTCATCTTGGTTTATGAGTGATTTCCTGAAGATGCATGAAGCAACCTATTTTCACAGTCTCATCCACTCAAGCTGACTATTTAATGATCTTCAAGAACCAAATCTAATATGATGGGACAACATATAAATCTAATATGATGGGACAACATATAAGCAATAGCTATTTCAAAAAACCATATCTTTCATAATAGGAAAAAAATAAACAAATATGAAAAAGAAAAAAGAAAAAAACCAAATTGATAATGGATATCATTTCATGAAATTTAAAGTTATAAACAATGGTAATATCATTTTAAAATTTTATATATAAAAACAAATTAATGGAAATATTTACCAATTTCATAGAAAAAAATAACAAACAACAATAATATCTCTTTGGAATTTTATAAATTAAAAAACAAATTGGTTGTAAATGAATAGCTAACAATGATAATATCTCATTGGAATTTTATAAATTATAAATTAATTAATTAACAACTTTACAACTTAACATTATAATACCATGGAAAAAATGTGGTTGAGCTTTATAGAGAAAATTTAAGTGTTATAAATAAAACACTTAGTGATAATAATAAAAAAGAGTGTTGAAATATTATTAAGCTCATTAATCATAAATATAAATATAAATACATATATATAATTCCTTATGGTTAGCGTTGCGACTGAACCTTGGCTGAACCCAGGAACCCTAGTGACTATGCCATGGAATCTCGAGTGCCCTCATATGCATTGCATCTCGGTTGTTAGCCTCCTGCTGCAACAGGTTACTCATATTTCATGATTGACATTTTTACAAGCCAAATATGTCATACTTTGCATGCTGCAATGCTCCATATTTGCTGACAGACACCAAAGAAGCAGGTCATAAGAGAAAACCACTCAAAGTTCATCCACTGCATTCCAATTTTTGAAGAATCTCTCAAATTTTGTAAAATTTCTCATCCAAGGGGAGGCCCAAACAGTTTAGCCTTGGTCTCCCTAGGTTTCAACTTTTTGTTGCAGTATATAGAGAAAGAGTAATCTGTCCAAACAGCCTAATCTTGGCAGATTTTAGATAGGTAGAGAATCAAAGGAGGCCAATTGCTTAATTTGGGCCCTCAGAAGAAATAAGGGTAGATCTAGATAGGAAGGCACTTAAAAAGGAAAAGTGCACATTAAGGGTTTGCTAATTCAAGTGCACCCAATTCAAGTGAAGAAAAAATGTTAGGATTGCTAGGCTGGGTAGGTAGTGTGAGGCTGCAGAGGTAAAGATGGTATTTCCATTTGGTTTATCAAAAGAAGGACCCATAGCATGTATAAATTGGCATCTTGGCACTTGGCAGGCAGTACAACAAGGAAGCATGACTAACTTCCCTTTCCTTTCCTCCATGAAATCATCTAACTAACATTCCTCTAGCAACCTTGAGATCTGCTCAAGTAATCCAGTTTCACTTCATTTCTTACTAAAACCAAGTTGACAATTGAGTTGACTTAGTGAAAAGAAGCCACATTTCTTGTGTAAAAAATTAATTTCTGCATAATCCATTCATTTCCTTATGCTTGAGCTTCTAATCCATGAGCTAAGCATCCCCACATCCCTTCTCATCTTTCAGAATTCATATTAACATCTAATTCTATTATATAGCTCCCTAAAACCGTGTTCCCTACCCCTACTCTAAAAGAGACTATATAAAAACCCTATAAATACTAAATATCTCACCCCTTGGCAACCATAGCCAAATAAACTAAAGTCGGGAAAATAGTAGGTCTATCTGGGGCCCACAGTTAGTCCCTCCGCGTTCGCTCGGGATTTATTTGACTCTTGGTCGAATAAATAACCTTTTAACCCTTCTCCGCTCCCTTTTTGGGTTTTATCATTATCCGATTGATAAATAGCCAAAACCCAACATCACGTTAAACCTTAATCCTAAGCTTAAAACCACCCGCGGTCGCGATTATTCTATGGGTTAACGCACACGCATTTGCTTTAAACTCCGAGATTTTCCTCCTCCCGTCTGCTGTCGGATCTGCTCTCCCAGATCCGACGGCCCTCGTGCATATTGGGCTCTCCCTCACGACAGTCCGTTAGCGCCCGATGTCCAACGGTTTCACCGTCGTACACCGGGACACGTGGCATCTTCCTAGTGCATCGGGCCACCCGTGACGAATACCACCTCCGTACCAAAGGCGGTCCGATGCAGTTTAAAACCACTCTCCCTCCTGGCCATGTGTCACCACCACGTCACCCTGCCGTACTGCCAGGTCACCTGCTGACGTCATCAATCTGCCATGGTGTCCACTGCCACGTCAGCATCCATGTCAGCTGCCACATCATTATTCGTACCCGCTACTCGACAAAAAATACGTCATGATGAAATCATCCTCAGAAAACGCCAAAAATCCCAAAAAGCGCCAAAATTCTGGAAAGTGAGTTAAAAGTCGTGAAAACGACTATTTTAGGTCATTTATGTTTTTTACTACCAACGCAACGTGCATGCGGTTTTAGTCATTTTTTACACTCCCAAGACTTTAGCGGCCAGCCAACCTGCAAATTTGGCTCCACAGTTCGTCTCGACAGCTCAATTCATCCTGTTAAGTGCCTCTCGCGTCCTCATAACAGATATTTACCCATTTTTTACCTAAAACCCTGTTTTAATCTTTCTCTGCTCCAAATTCCAAATAAAGCTTGTTTTTAGCTAATGAAACTACTCCCGCCAGCCACCCATTACTCTGTACCTATCACTTGAGCTGGTCATTCTCCACAGACTGAAACCCTGAGCCAATCTCTCTGGTGAAAGGATTATTCCTCTCCTCTGTTTGTTCATGGTCGCCCATGAAGTAATAAAATCTCTGTTATTCAGCTGAGCGGCCCAACTGTATTTTTCTTCGCTGGTTTTAGCCTCTGTTCCTAAAAGAAAAAGCCTGAGTTTCTTCTCCTATCCATGAACTGGGGCTTCCCAAGCGAAATTCAGTTCTCCTCCCATCAGCATTGCGTTCACTGCCCACTGAGCCTCTACTTTCGACCCATTCTTGTTAAGGCACCTAGCTGGAGTACTGTCACTCTTCTGTGTTCCATAAACTCTGTATTGTATGGCCCATCCAAAGGCCAATTACTAGCTCGGCTTATTGTGCTGTTCGCAGAGCCTCAATTCCCGCCTCCAGTTGCTATTTCGCCTCCATTCTATTCCATCAAAGCAATACAAGACATGGAGGTCCCAGTTGCCCTGAACATTGCTCCTTTGAATGCCCCACACATGAATTTAGACTGGATACCTCTAGCTGACAGAGATTTCCAGATTGAGGATATGAGAGGGCTTGAATCCCACCTCTTAATTGTTTTCCAATTCAAGAACAACTATAAAAATAATACTGATCCCTTGGGAATTTGGCAATCCAGTATGCCTTCTATTATCTCCCAGAAGTCAATGTGCTGCCTGATTTTATTCATCTCTGCCATTCTCGCTATGAGCCCGCTTTGAGGGAAATCCTCAGCCCAGATGGGTCAGTATTGTTCCATATCACTCCTCAATCTATCAATCAAATGCTGAATTATGAGCCTCCCCATTCCTTGGTTCCTCTCACCCTAAAAAATCTGATTGATAGCGGTCCAAGGCTTTCCAAAGCAGAGATACTAAGAGTTAATCAAATGTTCATGATACCGAGATATCAGAATGACCATCCTCCACAGTATCATCAGGCTTCATTCAATGAGATAGGTAGGCTCATGGTGGATATGATTTCTTACATCCTAGGATGTAAGACAGGGGAGTTCGTAGATGAGAGAGTGTTCCAATTATTAGCCATATTTACTCCAGGGCAACCCCCTGCCATCATGTATGACTATGCCACATTCATAGCCAAAAAAATGCACGAGCAATTCATGATGATGGACAGGGAAAGGGTCTTCAAATACACCTCTTACATGTATCACCTACTGCTTTTTTATCACCCTGATAGTTTCAAGGTCCCTCTCAATAAATTTGATTAAAAAAGAGAGAGGAGATCTGTAGTCTTTTGGACTTCAGTCTTTCATATGGCCCAGCGTTCTCCCTATACATATTGTGAGTTCATTGACCTCTTCATATACCCAACTACTTGCTTATTATTGGAGACCCCTCCTCCCAGACTTACTACCGAAATGCAAAGGATTTTGCATCTTTCCAAAGAATACAACATTGGGGATTGGTACTTTTACCAAAACCATATAGTTATCAGAATTTATGGGAGTGAGTTACCTCCCTATAGGCTGCCAAGATACGTTCCCATGAGGCTCTTTGCTTTAGAATATTTCAGACAGTTTAGTCATGCAGACTTAGTTCACTTCCATGGCAAAAATAAGAAAGCACAGTTGAAAATCAGAACTCAACTAGGTCCCTTTGTTTTCAACAAAAGGGAAGAAGCCTGGAAGGATGCAGATAAAATGTTGAGAGAAGAAATGCTATTAAAACAAAGCTTCTACTGGTCACCATATGACCCCGAACACTTCATAAGATTTAGGAGAGTTAAAAATAAGCTCTCAGGGTATGTCCACCAGCCAATCCCTCACATAGAGCAATTTGAAAATTTACCAGAATGGGTAGAAGGTTCTTTAAATGATGAACAAATTTCTGAAGAAGAAAAATTGGAGAAAGACATGAAAGAAGTTGAAAAAAGAATTAACCTGGAATGTGTTCCACAGGTCCGCCCCGTACAGCCACAACCAGGGGAAGCGAGTACATCAGCTGCTGCCTCGCCACAGCCAGCCAGGGAAGCCATATTGGAAGAAGGAAAGGACAAGGAAACAGAGCATTCAGAAGGACAGAGTACAATGGAGGAGCAGCCTCCTCTAAATCAGGAAAGAAACCAAGAGAAAAGCCCCTCAACACATGCAAAAGCACCTGAAGTTCCGGTGCTACCAACTCCTCAACAGGAAGAAAGAGGTAAAAAGAGGGACCAAGCAGAGAGTGCAACCACAGGTACACCAACCGAACAGCAGGGAGAGAAAAGGCAAAGGTTAAATCCCTATGTCGAAGAAGAAATCTCAGAGGAAACACTTGGAAACTTGAGAGGTGAGGGAACTTCAGGACAACATATCCCTCCTATTTTGGAGACATCAGCCAGCTCCTTCCAGCAGGAGCGTGATAGACAACCAGGTGGGGAGGTTTGGTCCTCCAAAAAGCAAACAGAAAGGGGTGCAGACATAAAAAGGGCCTTTACTGAAATCAAATCTAGGAACGAACCAATAAGGTTCCAGCTTTATAATCAACTGTTAAAAATGGCCCCTACAAATCAATAAAGGCTGATGGCAGCCTATGACATGGAAGCAGGGAAAATAACTTTAAGTCATTTCAGACCTATCGTGCAACAACCACAATCAGCTGTAGATTACATAAGAACTAATCTGGAAGTCCTTTCTAAGGACATACACCCTATAGACCAGATTGAGCTGCATAAGCAGACAGGAGAAATGGTGTACTCAACTCTGGCAGATAAAGCTCTGCTAGCTCATAGATTGTAGAACTCCTTGTATAATACCTCTGTCCAGTTAGAATTGGAGAAGGCCTCATCATTGGCCAAAGATAACAGGATAAAATCCCTAGAGGAAATCATAATAGAGATGGGGAATGACCCCAAAGATCCCAAGGGAACACAAGCCTTGATCAAGAAGAAGGAAGAGGACCTAACAGCCCTCAGAAAACAAATAAAGCTACCACCAACTCTTCATCCTTAGATAGCAGAAGTAGCACAACAGAAAGAGATGGAGGACGTGTACACCTTGCTTATGAGAATGAATTAGAGAATACTGGACACTGAGAAAGCACTGGAAGAAGCTTTGCAAGGGAAACAATCTGAATTTTCTTTAAGGCCTCCTCCATTAACTCCAATGATCTCAGCTCCCCCTCCAGCAGGTACTATAACAACAGCTCCACCAGCTTCAACTTCAGCAACAGAGGTTTCAGCCACAGCAACCACATCAACAACCACATCAGCAGCCACACAAGAAGCCAATTTGAGCATGGAGGCCATGTTAAAAGAGATTAAGGCCCTCGAAGTACAAATGAAAGAAATGAGGGAAACCAAAGAAAACCTAGCCAGAATTGAAGCTAGCTATGATAAATCAAAAATTACATTCGCTGAGAAAACCAGGGAAATAAAGGCCCTAGAAAATAAAATAAAGGCCTTGGAGAAAGACCTCACTCTCCATGCGCCCTGGCTCAAATTAAAACAATTTTATAGGATAATATTGGCAAGGCTCTCGTTGAGCAATGGACAGGAATTCAAACCATTTTTGATCAGATAGATTTGATGGCAATAGCTCAGTATGAAACTCAAAAGGCCAGGGCATTATTGGCAAACAAGCCTGAGCTAGCCAATAAATTGATTCACTTTCTAAACACTCGTACTGGTGACCAACTGACAACACTGAACATTCAGAACATAACAGAAACCATTGTGAGAGTTAAAAAGGTACTAACCATGAGGAACTTTGTCCAGACAATAGAAAGAAAGTGCCAAGAAATGCAAACAGAGGTACAGGCCTTTAGACAAAGGATGGCAGATTTACAAAGCAGAGGTTTACCCAGCCTGGTCACTAGCGTGGGAAAATTATTAAAGTAGGAGCAGTATGCATATAAATTACATACATATGTACAGAATCAGGTCACTGCATCATCGAGCAACACATAAGAAGCAGCTCCTCTCACAGGGTAGAGTTTATACAATAAACTAGAAGACCTATTTTACATTGAACATGAAATCAATCATCTCTTTCCACTCTGGCCCAATTATTATACATATATAGAAGCTGACGAGACCCTATTCAAACTAAGAAAACATCATTTACCGCCAGAAGATTGGTGGCAAAGTCTGCTTCATATTCTACAGTAATTTGATTTTCAACCTATTTTGCCTCTACAAGAAAATTGCATTGCACAATTTTGCTATTGGGAAAGTCCAAAGCTAACAACAGATTGAATTGGTGCGGAAAAGCGTTTGGAAAATGAACAGGTGGCAGGTGACAGCGCACCCAGAACAACTCATCAACATGGTGCTCATCAACCCACTTTCTCAGTCCAAGAGTCAACGACAATCAGGACACCTACAGCGGCTAATTAAACGCATTTACTTTCTCAGTTATTATTGTGCAAATTTTTCTTCATGAACAGTTATTAAGCATGTCGGAGTAGCTAGACACAATTATGTCCAGATATTTTCCCAATGGGATTTTTTTGTAAATAACTTCTATATATTCTGCGAAGGAAGATGTATTAAGGGTTGGTTGTTTTTTATAATTTTGGGATGATAGACTCTGAGGGAGACTCGCACTGTATGTTGGAAAATTTTCTATAATCAAAGATTGCTCACGAGCATGGAGGATGAAATGTTGCTGTGTTTAAATGGTTGAAGATTAATTGTGAAATTCTTGTGCTGTCGCATGACTCAATAAGTACTTCTTATCTCTGTTTTCACTCATGAATTACACTCTAAAACAGTTGAGAGAAAGATTAGCTTAGAATTTGTTTAAATACACTCTATTCTCAATTCCTACTGTTTCTTCATGTTTTCATCTACTTTAGGCATAAATATGAATTCCATATGGCTCATATTTGCTCTAATTCATCATGTGTGACAGTTATCCATGAATTCTTAACTGCTGATGGATACAGTTCATTCGTTTTCCCTCTGTTGAAGATATTGAGAGATTCTTTATTGCCTCTCATCCCTCAGCTGCCATTTCATCTCTTTAAAGTCTAAAGATTTTGTTGTATATAGCTACCTTGCTTCACATTTGTCTTGTGACCGAGAAAATGCACCAACAACTTAACTCCTTGACTCCAAGCCGAATGGTTTGAAATTTTCTTCCCTATGCTTTGCCTCTCTACTTGGAAATATCTTCCTTCCATCTGAAACTCCATCCAAACTTAAAGCAAAACCCTTAAACTCGATACCTAGCCTAAGATCATCATCAACAAAGCTAAATCATTAAGAGAGAGCCCTCTCTGATTGCAGGTGGGCTAGAACCTGCAATCCAAAGATTGGTTTGTGGTTACCTCGGTCGTATCCCTTTAAGAGCTTAGGGACAACCTGAGTGATAACATCGGTCATGGAGGATGGGAGGCAACGTACAGAAACAATGATGACGACGAGGTTAAGCCCATCGTAGAGTGGACCATAGCACAACACCACTAGTGATTTGCGGCTCAATCAGTTTCTCTTAGCAACAAATACGGTGAGAGGAGGAATGGAGACAATGACAATGCTAGATCTGCTGGCCAATACAATATCGGGTGTGAGGCTTGGGACAGTTTTTCCTACACGTACGCGCTCTACAAATTAGAATATGATAGCGCAGACCCTAAAAGGCTTATGCAAGGACCTGGATTGATCTCTCTCACCATGGAAGGGCATATTAACCACAGATCTGCCAAGGATCCAACAGATCTGGCACACAATAGATCGAACAACCCGTATCAAACCTAGATCGGGAGGCATGTTCACCAAAAGCCTCCTTTCTGTCCTGGATAGCAGCACGTAGCTTAGATATGGGGGCATGCAGCTGCCAAGATACCTCACTGGCCTGAACTATAGGCCCAATGTGCAGAAGAAGACTAGATGGGCAAGCATAATGGGAGTAAAAACCTCAGATTTGCCACGGGCCAAACAGAGCTGGAGCTCAATAGACAAAATAGTCTACACCAAGCACAAAACTGGAGGCCTGCTCACAAAAAGTCTCCTCTCCACCTTGGATCACAGCCCCAGATCATATATCAGAGGCGGCAACAGAGAGATGCGATGATTGTGCAGGAATAGGCAAATACCCCAACATTGGAGCTTGAAGCATCTTCTCCTGAAATTCTCGAAGGTAGACAAAATACCCTCTTTATCAGATCCATGGAAGGGAACACACTATGCATCAAGATAGGGAGATGGGAGGAGATAAAAACACTCAAACAAAGGATACAAGAAAGGATTGGAATCCCACCCTACAAACAACTCCTGATTTACACGGGAAATGTTTTGTAGGAGGAGTGCAAGCTAAAAGAATACGACATATGCAACAATTCAACCATCTGTCTTAGCACAAGACTATGCGGAGGCTGTTCCAGCATAAGCTCAAAAGACCTTGTTTCCTTCAAAAAAGCAGTAAAAGGGAAGATGGAATCTCAAGCGAAAACAGAACAGCAAGATACAACCCCTCGAGCCTGCATCGTTGAGTAGACAACTCAGAACCCTACATTAACAATCGTTGTACCCGAGATAAATGAAATACATGCAGATTATTTATCTAAAGCAGTGATATGCAGGTTTAATGGTTTTTGGCCCAAACCGGAAGCCCTTCGTCAATGGATTTACTCCATATGGACAGAAAATTGCAATCTCCATCTCTGTTCAAAAGGGTTTTTTATTGTCAAATTCGACACAGTAAAAGACAAGGAATATGCATTGAATGAGGGACCATGGTTCTAGGGTATAAATATAATTTTTCTTTATTGATTATGGGAAAATTCCAAATTTGATAAATATAGACGTTTTAATTTTTCAAGGGGGAAGTGCATCCTGTTGAAGAAGCGACATTTTTTACATATATTGCAGAAGTTAGATGATACAACATGCTGCGGAGCAGGGAAGCGTAATTGGTTACATTACCAACATTTTAATTACCACACAGCTCCGTGCCGATTATACGTACGACTCATGAGTTGTTGTAGTGTAGGAGCCACGGTGCACATTCATAACTGGGAATTGCCCAACGACCTGTTTGGTAAGTGGAAAACAAAAGGATGGTTGATGTGTTGGTAGAATTTATTCTGAAAATCGAGGTACAACATTAACATGGGACCATGACAATATATTTCATTAATGAGTGCACTCTAAGTTATGACTCGCTCACATTCGTTTAGTGCTTTCACTCTTTATATATATATATATATATATATATATATATATATCTTTATTTTGTATTTGTATGGTGTATTATTTTTATATATTAATAATTTCTTATATATAATCATAATAGAGTTTTATTAAGTATATAGTGTAGTGTAAAGGTTAGAGTTTTATTACATATATAATGTAGTGTAAGGGTTAGGTGTTTTTGTTTTTCTTTTTAAAATTGGTTATAATTTTAAATGTCATTTCTTTGGGTTTAGTAGGGAAGAATGTCATCTTGAAAGTTGGGATGCAAAAATTGGTTTATGGAAGTTTAAGAAAAACTTATGTTTTTCACCTTCAACACTCAAAACACTATCGAATAGCATTGTTAGGCTTAACAACGCTCAAGATGATTTGACAAGGAGAGATGAGGGCCTCAACAACTCTCCACTTACACTGTAAAATAGAAATGAAGCACTAGAGAGAATGGATAAGAGCAAAAATGGTCAAAGTTGATCACTTTTCAAGGATAATAATTGTTGGGATGGGGTCCCTAGGGTCAATTTAGGGGTAAAAACCCAAGTTTTGTTGTATAAAGATGTAAAGTCTCTGCAAGTTGTGGTTGCGGAGCGTGCAGATAATTAAAGAGTCATAAAGGGCTTTACCCTTCTTTATGTAAGTTGAGTCGGCTTTTTGAGGATCTACCCATGGTCTGCAAACCATGGAATTGTGTACATAGGTGCGTCTTAGGATGTTTAAGGAAAGTAATGAAGTTTGTTCTTTGGGAGAAGTCTAAAGAGTTAGTGGAGAAGAGTAGGAGGAAAGGCTCTGCAGCTATGTTCGCAGAGGCTTAGAGTAGAGTCTGGTGCTGAGTGCGTGGACCCTTGTAGCTGAGTGCATAGGGAAGTCTTGAGTCTGTAAGAAGAACTGATTATTAGTAAAGAAGATTGTTGCAGAAATACTTGTGTTTATCTTTTTACTTATATTTATATGAATGCGCCTTATGTTATAATGGGTTTATGAAATAATGATGTTTTGATGTGCAACTTTACACGCCTTATACTGTTATATGAATGCAATGACTATTAACTGTTTACACGAAGATTATCTTGTTGTATGTTGAAGTTATCGAACACTTAAGCTGATATGAGTAATTACCGGGTTATAAGTAATCTTTGATGTGCGTAATAGTGGATTCGCCTATTCAGGGTTCACGAAAGACAATCATAGACCTTCGGCAGAGGTCTAGAGGCTGATTAAAGAAGTTACATCGATAAGCCTTAAAGGCTTATCGATCTGTGAGAATGTAGCTTTAGGGCATAAAACGACATCACATTCATCTCTGCGTGTGAAAACTTGGTTCTAGCATGCCCCCATACGGCTTCGTGTGAGACTTCAATTCGTGCTCAATGGATTGATGCTGAAAGGGCCAGTAGTGTAGGGATTTGTTTGGCGCAACTAACTTTGAACCTAGTTCAGGACCCACAAAGCCAACAAATGGATTCATTGCCGGGACCGAGATCTACATAAAGAGATGTGATGCAGGAGCATCCAGCTCCGAGGAGACTTAAAAGGCTGACAGTCTCATGAAGAATTCAGGAACAAATGGTCATTCATTTTAACTAGACAAGTGTTGGGCTTGTCGGTCATTTGATTTTACTTTTACTTTAGTTTTTTTTATTTTTCTGTCACAGTTGTTTAGGAAACTAATTACAGGGCAATTAACTAAATTAGTTCTTTACAGTTGTAACAGTTAGAATTAGTTTCATAACTGGCAAAATAGTTACTTTCTGTTAAAGTAGTTTTACCAAGAACAGTTGAAAACATTTTATTTAAAAACAGGAGGGACAACATTGTACGGGTTCTCTCCCCCGAAAAAAAACAGAGCAAACATAACCATCTTGGTTTATCAGAAAAGAAGAAGATACATTTGTTTCATTCATTACTGTAAAATTGAATCACAAGATTATTCTCTGCCACCAGAATCACGAACTCAGAATTATTTTGTTATTTAGAAATTATCATCGTGTGTGAAGTGTGTGAGTAGCAACTACATAATAGAAGGAGCAAATAGAGAAAGCGAATCAAGTACAGGCGGACGACCGAAGTCGACCTGAATCATTAACTGTGAACGAAAGAACAGTGAAGAGTCCCGGAAACGGCCCACAGATAAAAGAAAACTTTCATTCGGTAACGGAGAATCTACAGGTACTGTAAAATTTGACAAACCCTCATGATATCGAATGCATGAAACGAAAGCTACAGAATTCGAACAGGGCACATTATAAATTCTTTCTTTTAACTGATATATGTAATAGTATCAAATATTCGAGAACGGAGTTGTGAATTTCCATGTTTCATTGACAATAACATAAAAGAGCGAGAGTCAAATAACCCCTGTAGAAAAGAAATCTTTGAGCATATTAAGCCATACATATATATAAAGTACAGGCGGGGATTCATTGTTGAATCAACGACACACACAGTGACGACGTAACCAAAAATAACTTAAATCATAGCAGTTGAAATAAGACGCCGAGGGCTTGTGGTGCCCAAATACAAGATAACAAGAGGAGGGCTCAACACCGTCGAGGAGACCCTCAACGACTCGACCGAACACCCAGATGCCGTAAACGGACTACCCAACCAGAGTTATTCCAAAAGGAGGATAGCGAATAACCAGAACCCGAAAAGGGTTATACAATTACAGAACTCGAAAGCGAGCAAACAATAATCTGAAGGGACATTAACCCACAGGGCCGAATTTAAACTGAAGACAAAGAACCACAGAACATTCAACATCGACAAACAAACATATTGTCTACAAGTGGAGTAGAACTACCCGGTGACTGAAGTCACGAATCCACCAGCGAGTTCGAAGGACAGCATTGGACATCGAAGGGGACAAGTGGGTATCTGCGAAAGAAAGAAAAACACCAAACAACGATGTTAGAAACTGGCATGAGAAACCTAATCCAAAAAAATGAGGTAAAGATCCGGCAATAGTTAACGACAGTTACCTGTATATGCAGAAGAGACTCGATACAACCAGAAAAAGACCATCATGACCTGCTGACAGTGGCAGAAAAACGTTAGGAACGAAACCATAAAAGCCCAAAACATTTATCAGGGAAAGTAAGCTTACCAGGAGATCCAGAGAAGCGTGGAAGTCGGAGTAACCCTGCAAATTAGGAATAAACCAGACCAATTAAACTGAGAATTGCAAGCAGTGAGGGTATGGAATCCAAAACGATATGCTATTGACTAACAGTACCAGAGAAAATACCAAATAAACAGTAATACAACAGAACAGGGACTCGAAAGTGTTACCCACAGTCTTAAGAACAACGGCAAGCCACGGCGAAGGCGTCATTGAAACCCTGGAGCAAAAACCCGAGTTCTTCCCGCGGCACAGACAGAGCGTCTCCCAACAAAACGAAGTGAGGAAATGGTAAGTGAAACCCGGCAACGTTAACAAAAGGGATAGGAACCGGCAGGTGTGCCTCGGTAACCGGAAGAGCGGGTTAAAACCCTAAACCCAAACCACGAGACGACGTACCGTGGAGTAATTCTGCATTAAAGCCATCCGGACCCTTAATAAAAGTTGAACAGGTGTAATCAAACGGCGGGAGCCGTCATAAGTGGTATCAGAGCAGGTTTCTTTTGAATTAGAAACAATGGAACAGGCAGAAGGTGAAGGTGAGGTAAGAGGAAGAGGAAGAGGCAGAGGACGATTAGTACATAGACCAGTAGATGACGGACTGCGAGAAGAGGTCAGAGTTTTACGAGAGAGATTGGCAGTGATAGAAGCTGGAGGAAGACGAAACCCAGCGGATAACAGTGATGAAGAGGCAGTTGAGCAAGAGCAGGATGAGTTTGAGGGGATGACACCAGAATTGAGATTGTTAAAATCAGTTTTACTATCCAGCCATAAACCGAAGCATGAGTTACCTACATATGACGGTAGTTTATCAGCGGAAGTGTTGTTAGACTGGTTAAGTGAAGTGAATAAATTCTTTGAGTTTGAGGAGACCAGCGAAGATAAACAGGTGAGATTTGCCGCCACCAAGTTGAAAGGACATGCGTCCTTATGGTGGGACAGCGTTCAGGCCGAAAGAAGGAGGTTAGGCAAACAGCCAATTAAAAAATGGGCTAGGATGGAAGCAAAACTGAAGGAGAAGTTCTTACCAAAGGACTATCATATAATGTTATACAGGCAGGTACAGAACCTGAAACAGAGGGGGATGACTGTGAGAGAGTTTACAGAAGAGTTTTACAAGTTAAATCTGCGAGCAGGATATGTAGATGATACCTCAGAGAAGACGGCCAGGTATGTAAATGGCTTGAGAGGGGAGATTTTAGACGAAATTGGTATCCTTTCGCCGCAGACATTAGAAGAAGCCTATCAGTTTGCATTGAAGGCTGAAGAGAAGATAAATAGGAAACAGAACTCCCGGAGAGGAGGAGGTTCTGGCAGAGGCAAAGGCAAAATATATGGCAGAGGTAGAGGCACAGCCTCGAACGAGGAAGGTAGCAGCTCTAAGTCTACTGGTACAGCAGAGAGAGACAACAGTAACCGGGAAGGACGACCAACTCAGAGAGGACGAGGTTTTGGTCGGGGCAGAGGAACTGTCCAGTGTTACCGTTGTCATAAGTTGGGACATAAGTCTTATGACTGTCCAGAGGGCGAACCAGCAAGCGGAAGAGGAACCTATGTTACGCAACCAGAGGATGCAGAAGAGACACCTCAGGAAGCAGAGAACACACCTGAGATAGGTGAGGCCTTGGTGATGAACAAAGTACTGTTAAAGCCAGCCAAGGAGGCTGCGGAGCCAGATCAGCGGAAAGCATTGTTTCGCACTGTCTGCAAATCCCAAGGCAAATGCTGCAAGGTGATTGTTGACAGCGGAAGTACCGATAACCTAGTAGCTGTAGAGATGGTGGAAAAATTGGGATTAAAGAGACTGAAACATCCCACCCCCTACAAGGTATCATGGTTGCAGAAGGGACATCAACTATTGGTTGATGAACAGTGCGAAGTAGAGTTTCAGATTGGGAAATATAAGGACAAAATCCTTTGTGATGTAATGCCAATGGATGTCTACCATTTGTTGCTAGGACGACCTTGGCAGTTTGACAAAGGTGCAGTCCACGATGGGAAAACGAACTGTTACAAATTTGTGAAAGATGGGATCAAGCATACGCTTGTACCCATCAAGGAGGAAAACACAGCAGAAGCCAGTGGAGTGAAGGCACTGCTGTTAGGAGGAAAAGAATTCATAAAACAGATTGAGGACAGTGAGGTAAGCTTTGCTGTCATAAGGAGACCAAAGACAGTGGTGCTCCACACGCAGGTATCAGATTTACCAGAGGATGTTCAGAGGTTGCTACAGGATTTTGGGGATATTGTGGTGGATGACCTTCCAGATGAGTTGCCACCTAGACGGGGTATTAGTCATTGCATTGACTTTATACCAGGAGCGAGTCTGCCAAACAAAGCAGCCTACCGCATGAGTCCCAAGGAGCATGAAGAGATTAGAAAACAGGTCCAAGAGTTGTTGGACAAAGGCTTGATTCGGGAGAGCATGAGTCCTTGCGCAGTACCCACTGTTTTGGCCCCCAAGAAAGGTGGAGAATGGAGGATGTGTACGGATTCCAGGGCCATTAACAAGATTACCATTAGGTACAGGTTTCCCTTGCCAAGGATGGATGATATGATGGATTGCCTAAGTGGAGCGACCTACTTTTCAAAGATTGATCTGAAAAGCGGGTATCACCAAATCAGGATTCGTGAGGGAGATGAATGGAAAACTGCATTCAAAACGAATGAAGGCTTGTATGAATGGCTGGTGATGCCATTTGGTTTGAGTAACGCTCCCAGCACATTCATGCGGTTGATGAATGAGGTGCTGAAAGAATTCAACGGTAAGTTTGTTATAGTTTACTTGGATGATATTTTGATATTCAGTAGAACGAAGGAGGAGCATTACAGACATTTACAGAGCGTGCTAAAGAAATTACAGCAAAACAAGCTGTTAATCAACTTGAAGAAATGTACCTTTTTTTAGAAGGAACTGATATATCTGGGTTTTGTTATTGCGGAGAATGAATTAAAGATGGACCCAGAGAAAGTGGCAGCTATAGTTAGCTGGCCCTCTCCGAAGAGTTTGTTTGACGTGCGAAGTTTCCATGGACTTGCCAGTTTCTACAGAAAGTTCATTAGGAATTTCAGCGAGATTTGCGCCCCCATGTTAGACACGATTAAAAAAGTGAATCAACCTTTTCACTGGACAGCAGCAGCAGAAAAAAGCTTTCAGATCTTAAAGAAAAAGATTACTGAAAGACCCATATTGAGACTGCCAGATTTCAACAAACTTTTTCAAGTTCGTTGTGACGCCAGTGGTACAGCCATTGGAGCAGTTCTCAGCCAGGAGGACAGACCAGTTGCTTACTTCAGCGAGAAGCTAAACGAGAGCAGACAGAAGTACTCGACCTATGACAAGGAATTCTACACCATTGTGCAGGCTTTAAAGCATTGGCGGCATTATTTACTAGGTAACGAATTTGTCTTATTTTCTGATAATTCTGCGTTACAGTATATCATGCAACAGCATAAACTAAACCATAAACATGCAGCCTGGGTTGAGTATCTGCAAAGTTTCACTTTTGTATTGAAACATATTAGTGGGCAATCGAATAAAGTAGCAGATGCACTCAGTAGGAGAACATTACTGTTACAAGAGAGCACCATGCAAATCTTAGGATTTGAGCACCTGAAAGAGCTGTATCCGACGGACAGCGAGTTTATGGAAGCCTATGAGGCTTGTCAAAACCCGCTATTGCGAAATGACAGCAAGTGGCTGGACTATAACCTTCAGGAGGGTTTACTGTTCAAGGGGGGACAGTTATGCATCCCAAATTGTTCCATGCGGGACAATATCATACAGGAGAAACACAGCGGAGGTTTGGCAGGACACTTTGGAATTGACAAAACTATCGCACAGGTACAGCACTTCTATTTTTGGCCTAAGATGCAGAGGGATGTACAGAGATATGTGGCCAGGTGCAGAACTTGTCAATTGGCAAAAGGACACAGTCAAAACACTGGCCTTTATATGCCATTACCCGTCCCTAGTCGACCGTGGGATTTGGTCAGTATGGACTTTGTGCTAGGATTACCAAAAACACAGTGTGGCTTTGATTCGGTGATGGTTGTAGTCGACCGATTTTCAAAGATGGCACACTTTGTACCGTGCAGAAAAACCAGTGACGCTACCTACATAGCACACCTTTTCTTCACAGAAATTGTACGGTTACATGGACTACCACGAAGCATTATTTCTGACAGAGATGTCAAATTTACTGGTCACTTCTGGAGAACCTTATGGAAGAAGCTAGACACTCAGTTGCAGTTCAGCTCCGCCTACCATCCACAGACAGACGGACAGACGGAGGTAGTGAACAGGAGCTTGGGGAATTTGCTCAGAAGTTTAACAGGTGAAAATTCTCGTACATGGGATCGTGTGTTAGCACAGGCAGAATTTGCATATAATGATTCTCCCAACCGTAGCACAGGCTACAGTCCTTTCCAAATATTATATGGCATGCACCCGCGAGGAGTGCACGAATTACGAGATTTGGGTAAACTGGAGAAGCGGAGTGCTGATGGAGAAGATTTCGCCCAAGCTATGAGCAAGTTACATGAACAGGTAAAGCTTAAATTGCAGGATAGCAGCCAGAAATATAAACAGCGAGCTGACACCAAGCGCAGGGAAGTGCAGTATAATGTCGGAGATGAAGTTCTCGCGTACTTACGCAAGGAACGATTTCCTAAGCGAGAGTACAACAAACTAAAGTTCAGGAAAATCGGGCCCTGCAAGATCATTCGCAAATTTTCTGCAAACGCATACGAGATACAGTTGCCACCAGGGATTGGTATTTCCCCTATATTTAATGTGGCAGATCTGTTCCCCTATGTTGCAGGTTCAGCAGATGATGCGGCGGCAGAGCCACCACGGGACACCCAATTGGAAGGAGACTTATGGACGAGACAGATGCCGAAGGCACCACCCGTCGAAATTGAGGGAATCTTGGACACACAGGTAGAAAAGCGTACACGGAGGAAAGAATATTTGAGATATTTGGTCAAATGGAGGAACCGTCCAATAGAGGACAGTTCATGGTTGACGGAGACACAAATCCAGAAAGCAGGCTACTCTGTTAAAGACCTCATGGAACGGAGCCATGATTTTTTCGTCACCCCGGGAGCCTGATGCAGGAGCATCCAGCTCCGAGGAGACTTAAAAGGCTGACAGTCTCATGAAGAATTCAGGAACAAATGGTCATTCATTTTAACTAGACAAGTGTTGGGCTTGTCAGTCATTTGATTTTACTTTTACTTTAGTTTTTTTTATTTTTCTGTCACAGTTGTTTAGGAAACTAATTACAGGGCAATTAACTAAATTAGTTCTTTACAGTTGTAACAGTTAGAATTAGTTTCATAACTGGCAAAATAGTTACTTTCTGTTAAAGTAGTTTTACCAAGAACAGTTGAAAACATTTTATTTAAAAACAGGAGGGACAGCATTGTACGGGTTCTCTCCCCCGAAAAAAAACAGAGCAAACATAACCATCTTGGTTTATCAGAAAAGAAGAAGATACATTTGTTTCATTCATTACTGTAAAATTGAATCACAAGATTATTCTCTGCCATCAGAATCACGAACTCAGAATTATTTTGTTATTTAGAAATTATCATCGTGTGTGAAGTGTGTGAGTAGCAACTACATAATAGAAGGAGCAAATAGAGAAAGCGAATCAAGTACAGGCGGACGACCGAAGTCGACCTGAATCATTAACTGTGAACGAAAGAACAGTGAAGAGTCCCGGAAACGGCCCACAGATAAAAGAAAACTTTCATTCGGCAACGGAGAATCTACAGGTACTGTAAAATTTGACAAACCCTCATGATATCGAATGCATGAAACGAAAGCTACAGAATTCGAACAGGGCACATTATAAATTCTTTCTTTTAACTGATATATGTAATAGTATCAAATATTCGAGAACGGAGTTGTGAATTTCCATGTTTCATTGACAATAACATAAAAGAGCGAGAGTCAAATAACCCCTGTAGAAAAGAAATCTTTGAGCATATTAAGCCATACATATATATAAAGTACAGGCGGGGATTCATTGTTGAATCAACGACACACACAGTGACGACGTAACCAAAAATAACTTAAATCATAGCAGTTGAAATAAGACGCCGAGGGCTTGTGGTGCCCAAATACAAGATAACAAGAGGAGGGCTCAACACCGTCGAGGAGACCCTCAACGACTCGACCGAACACCCAGATGCCGTAAACGGACTACCCAACCAGAGTTATTCCAAAAGGAGGATAGCGAATAACCAGAACCCGAAAAGGGTTATACAATTACAGAACTCGAAAGCGAGCAAACAATAATCTGAAGGGACATTAACCCACAGGGCCGAATTTAAACTGAAGACAAAGAACCACAGAACATTCAACATCGACAAACAAACATATTGTCTACAAGTGGAGTAGAACTACCCGGTGACTGAAGTCACGAATCCACCAGCGAGTTCGAAGGACAGCATTGGACATCGAAGGGGACAAGTGGGTATCTGCGAAAGAAAGAAAAACACCAAACAACGATGTTAGAAACCGGCATGAGAAACCTAATCCAAAAAAATGAGGTAAAGATCCGGCAATAGTTAACGACAGTTACCTGTATATGCAGAAGAGACTCGATACAACCAGAAAAAGACCATCATGACCTGCTGACAGTGGCAGAAAAACGTTAGGAACGAAACCATAAAAGCCCAAAACATTTATCAGGGAAAGTAAGCTTACCAGGAGATCCAGAGAAGCGTGGAAGTCGGAGTAACCCTGCAAATTAGGAATAAACCAGACCAATTAAACTGAGAATTGCAAGTAGTGAGGGTATGGAATCCAAAACGATATGCTATTGACTAATAGTACCAGAGAAAATACCAAATAAACAGTAATACAACAGAACAGGGACTCGAAAGTGTTACCCACAGTCTTAAGAACAACGGCAAGCCACGGCGAAGGCGTCATTGAAACCCTGGAGCAAAAACCCGAGTTCTTCCCGCGGCACAGACAGAGCGTCTCCCAACAAAACGAAGTGAGGAAATGGTAAGTGAAACCCGGCAACGTTAACAAAAGGGATAGGAACCGGCAGGTGTGCCTCGGTAACCGGAAGAGCGGGTTAAAACCCTAAACCCAAACCACGAGACGACGTACCGTGGAGTAATTCTGCATTAAAGCCATCCGGACCCTTAATAAAAGTTGAACAGGTGTAATCAAACGGCGGGAGCCGTCAAGATGTGTGATGTCGAATCACTGGAATCCAACCAAAAAATAAATTGAGGAGTGGTTGGATAGAAAGATCGATGAATTTGCAGCACAAGAAAACAGATATCTGCACCTGACAAAAGAACAATGGTTGGACATATCTTTATACACAAAAATACACGAGATCTTCTTCTCCACCTTCCCGATCGAACTATATGAGTGGATCACTAAATTGGAAGACAACCAAGGAAGGTGGAGGCTTGACGGTCCAATAGTGTGGACCTCAGAGCTAGTACAGAGGTTGGAAGCTTCTGAAGATAAGCTCACACGCACTATTGATCACTGGCTTGATCAAGTCATAGGAGGATTCGTGATAGAATTCGTAGTTGATACCTCAGTCAGTTACAGCGAAGTGGAACGACACTTTGTCAAGGCACTGTGAGGTAAGTATTTGAGATCTTTGAATACTTAGATTAAAATGCTCTTGTGTGAAAAGTGGGTTATGCCACTACCTCAATGTTTGGATCTACACGAAGTGGATGATTCTTTAGAAATCCGGACAAAATAGGTCCTGAATACAACCCATTGATAGAACCTCCTTTGAGTGACAACGAGGGAGTAGTACAGGCCTCACTGTGAAACATTGTACAATTGATAAGAGAGGGATTTCCGCGAATACCTCATCCGCCCACACCACCTCCACCTTTACCTCCACAACATACACCTTCACCCACACTGCCACCACCTCCACCACCATTCAACATGTCGAATACAATGAAGTTGCCCATTTTAAAGGGCTTGGGGAATGACGACCCTAACCAGTTTTGGTTTGTGGCAAAGGCCGTGTGGACAACACAAAATATTACAGATGATCTTATGAAGAAAGCACAATTGGTTACTGCTTTACAAGATCGCGCATTGACATGGTACATTAAGTACTGCACTGATAGTCCATTGGCATCATTAGCGGACACCCAGACTGCATTGAACAAGGAATTCGGGAGGCCTAAGTCTGAAACATAATCCATAGTGGGGTTAAAGGAAATCGCAATGAATATTGGTGAGGCGCCCTAGGAGCTCGATCAAATACTGATGTACGGAATCTGTGAAGCCAATATGAATCTCACAGACAGTCAGCACTGCGATTAGGTTATATCTGCACTCCTGCCTCACTTAAGGATTGCTTTGTCACAACAAAATATAAGGACTCAGGCGGAAGCACTGGAGATCGCAATGAGATTACATGAGACACCTATCTAGGACATGACGTTGGGAGTTCAACAGATTCATGTAGAGTTGCAGAACCTATGCTTGGCATTTCAGAGCTTAAAGAAGGAAAAAGCAGCTTGGTCGGAAGTGTGTGAAGAAGTTTGGTGCCTCAAGTGTAAAAGGCAGGGGCATGATAAGGATCACTGCCCTCTTTTCACAAATTATATGGAAGGAGGAGGGCCAATGCCCCTGAGGTAGGAAGCTCAAGCTGGACCAAGTACAGGGCCTGCGTTGTGGTGCGCTATCTGTCAAGTAGTAGGAAAACATGTAATAGACAATTGCCACTTGCTACAAAAATTTGTGTAGACACTGCAACAACTATTTAGCAATTTCTATAAATCAGTGGGCCACGATGAAGGTAACAATCATAGCTACGAATTGATGATGGAAAGAATGCCCACATATCAAATAAAAACAGAAACTCGGCCTTTGGATTAAGGTGTTGGGGGAGCGTGCAGAGGATATCAAGGACGCGGATGAGGCCGAGGAGGAGGAGGACCTGGTAGATGTCAAGGGAAAGTTATTTTCTATAATTGCGGAGTGTGAGGACACTACGCGAGGGAGTTTACAAGCCAAACATGCCTGTCAGGATGGTATTGTACTCAGTTTGACCACACGATATATTGATAGCTAAAATGCAAGAGAAGAAGGTGCAACCTCAACAAGCTACCTAGAACTTGTAGATGATGAGGGCAGAGCCTCTCGAAGAGGATCCCAATGTCAATATCGTGTTGTGAAGTGGTATGACAACTGGTGACGATAAGGGAAAACAACCTGAAGAAGGTGGATGGGTCCACAAGGCTCCATAAAAAGAAGTTGGGTTTGATCTAGAGAGCGCAAAGGAAACTTTCATGGATCAAAGAAAAGCTTCACTGAAGCCTCTACCTTAGGAAGTCAAGATAGGCTATCTAAAGAAGTTGACCCCTCCATGTTCACTACTTTCTTGGAGACTTGCATGAAATTGCTACGCGACAACAGGGTTGTGAAAGGATTACAGGAGTTGATAAATAAATGTGTTGGTAGGGATAATGCTTCTGATGGGCACCGTATAGTCAGAAATATCTATAGACATAAGACAATAATACGATGCAAGATGGGGCTCACCTCACAAATAGGAGAATAAGAGATGGATCAAGTTATTCTGGATCTGGGATCGGATGTGAATGTTTTTACTAAACAAACTTGGGAAACAATGGGGAGGCCTGCGCTGCAGTGGTCTCCGTTTCAATTAAGAATGGTAAATCAACTGAAGATTATCCCTATGGGGAGATTGCATGGAGTAACTGTAGATATAGAAGATGCGAGTTTGTTGGCTAACTTTGAAGTAATAGAGATTGTTGATGACAACAATCCATATCTTGTGCTCCTTGGAATTGATTGGGATATTGACATGAAGTTGTCTAAGGCTGAAAAGAATTATTCGACGATAGAGCGCGAAGGCTTGGAAATTGTCTACACGCTCCAAAAGTTCAAACATTACCTGCTAACCAAACATTTCATGATGTACACAAATCATTCTGCATTGAAATAATTAGTTAATAAGCTTGTGTTGGGGGGGGAATATGCAGATGGTTGTTGTTGTTTCAGGAGTATGATTTCGAGGTGATTATGAAGCTAAGAAGGTTGAATGCAGTGCCAAACCATTTGTCACACATTGAAATAGGAGAGGAGCCTACCAATTTGGAGGAAGGGTTGCCTAACGTGCATTTGTTTGTAGTGTGTGTAGTGGATAATCAATTTGTAGACATTATCCACTTTCTGACCATAGGGACGACTCTAGACGGATACACCAGTCAAGAGAAGAAAGAATTGGTGGTGCGCATGATCGACTTTTATGTAATTGTAGGCCATTTATATAAAATGGGATTAGACGAAATACTTTGATGCTATTTGCCTGACTTTGAAAGAAACAATGTCCTTGCTGAAGCTCATGGAGGAGATGCAGGAGGACATTATGTAGGAAAAGAAACAACGCAAAAGACTTTGCACGCTCGGTTGTGGTGGCTGACGTTGCATAAGGATTCTAAAGAATATTGCAGGGCATGTGATGCATGTCAGAGGACGGGCAGGCCATCATAGAGGGATGAGCTGCCTTTGAATCTGTAGGTGTCATTGCAGCCACTTGAGAAATGGGCAATTGATTTCGTAGGACCAATTCAGCCTCTAGGAAAGAAAACAGGTGCGCGGTATATCATCACCGCGACCAAATATTTGACCAGATGGGTGAGGCACAACTTGTGAAGGACTGTACATGGGCAACAACAGAAAAATTCTTATTTGAATATGTGTTGACCAGGTTTGGTTGCCCGAAGGTATTGATGAGAGATCGCGGTACACATTTTCTCAACGAAACAATCAGTGCGCTAACAGAGGAGTTCTACGTTTGTCATCAGAAGAGTGCACCATACCATCCTTAGGCCAAAGGAAGAGTTGAGGCTTTTAATAAGATATTGAAGAATGTCCTGACAAAGGTTTGCAACGTGCAGCGGAATGATTGGGATGTGCGCATACTGGTAGTGTTATGGGCCTACAGAACTAGTTGTAAAAAGCTTATTGGTCAGACACCTTTTCAGTTGGTTTATGGTGTAGAAGTTGTAATGCCTATGGAATACATTGTGCCTAGTCTATGCATAACGACTTTCACTAGAATGACGAACTATGAAGCCTTAGAAGAAAGGCTCGCGTAGCTAACAGAGCTTGAGGAAGATAGGTTTTTGGCTAGATTCCATTAACATGCTTAGAAGGGACGTAAAAAAGCTTGGCGCGATCGGCACATCAAATTTCACACCTTCAAGGTAAATTATTTAGTTTTATTATATGATAGTAAATTTGATAAGTTTCCAGGAATATTTTAGATGCACTGGCTCGGGCCATATGTTATAAAAGAGATTACAGATGGTGGAGCAGTTTAGCTCGCGAAGTTGAATGGAGACCCATATCTAGGAAGGGTAAATGGAAGCTGATTGAAGCCATACACCGAACATCTAGCCTAATGATTACACAACAGTAGCATAGTCTTAGCACTCCAGGCAACTGCAAGGAGGCGCGGGACTATAAACTACACTTCCTGGTTGATAGAGATACACAATAGGGAGTATGCGTGAAAACAAATGTTGTCACAGTACCAGAAGAAGTGCAAAGAGAGCTACGCTATAGAGGGAGAGAGTGCACAACACAACCAGAAAGTAACCGTTACAGTCACTGTTCATGATTTGATTGCTAGAAGACAGTTAAGAGGAGCGGGGTGGGGGGGGGGGAATTTAAGGCATTTAAGGCTAAATTTAAGAGTCAAATATTTGGAAATTCTGACACCAATTCAACATTTATGAACAGATTTTGGGGGGAAAAGTTGAATTTGAATTTGAATTCGCCTATAAATTAAACAGCCATCCAACAAAAAACACTTTGCATTCTTAGAATTTTGGTGTTCAGTTTTCAATTGTTTATGAATCCTCTGGTTTACACTAATTTGGTCACTAGTTATGTACTTGACAAGTTACCTGAGGAAACCCAGTGGTTTGTTCTTACCAAGATGTCTAGACCAGGAGAGACTACTAGTACTAGAGGGACTGTCACCTTTGAAGGAGTTGCAAAGTTTATGAGCATGGAAACTCTAGCTATAGTTACCATGACACCGACGTTGCCTAGGCTGAAGTCGATGCCAGTGAGGGAAATCCCCAAAGATAAGAAGGACAAGCAAAAGAAGCCCATTGTGGTGCACGAGTCACCGAGGAAGCATGTAGTCACTCAGGCTCAGAAGAAAGACAAACTGAGTGCGAAAGAGAAGGGGAAAGTGGTGGAATTGGAGGCTGAAGAGGGTGCGGAGGACGTAGACAGAGAGGGGGTGGATCCAATATCCAAGTTGCTGGATTACATCCCTCCATGCAAAGGGAAAGTGAAGGTCCCTAAGGACCTAGATGCAGGACAATTCCTCCTCAATACACCCATGTTACTAGAGAACCTCACTTTTGAAGATCCGACATTTCAAGTTGGAGGACTGGGATTTGGCGGATCACGAGCGGTTCCCCCACCTTGCTACAGACAACTATACAAGAGGGTCTTTTACAAAGAATCTAGTGTCATCGCGTTAGAGCCTGTGGAGTGAATTCACAGAGTGAACCAGTTGGGGTTACTGAACCTGTTGTGGGTGCCCCACTACCATCGCTCCAATATCAACTTGATTCTCATTAAGTAGTTGTTGTGCCTGGTGTATGACGTATTCTTGTGGCTAAGCACGTTGATCCCTATCACTGATATGTTGATCCATCAGATCACGTTGTTTCTGCACTCAGGATTGAATCCGGACAACTTCAAGCTTGTAAAGAAGCTACACGGGTACTCTATTACCTCAATCACTGACCCCATGGTAAAGGTTTCCACGTAGATCCTTGTTGGAAAGGTTATGAGAAAATGTCATGTGGACTAGGTTCTGGTGCTAGTAATCTCCTTGGTTGCATAGTGCGCGGAGGGTGCGCAGTTCAACTGGGCGCGCTACCTTTATAGTGAGTTCCTCGCGAATTTTCAATAGGCACAGGATGAGAGTAAAACATTCCACTATTCATGGTTTTTGCTCTCGATTGTGCTTGTCACTCGGGATCTACTAGAGAAAAGCTAGTTTCCTCCCATGGAGAAATATTTGCCAGATGCTACAAAGTTTGCATCACTTTGGGACATAAAAAATGTTGTGTGGGTCACATAGACCAAAGTATTTTGGGTGTTGATGGAGGCGAGCATTCACATGGCCATCAAACAGAAGCTGTGGTTGTCACCAACTGTGTTTGAACAACTTTCAGGGTATGCAGAGTTCAAAGTCAACTTCCACTACGTATACATTTGGGCACGAAAGGATTTGCAGCAAAAATGGTTCAACCCAAGCTACCTTGCTACAGATGATGCTATTGAGGAGGTCATCAAGCACTGACCGACAGAATGGCACTCTCCATCTGATCTAGCCATAAGGACTAGCAAGTCCGCGGAGAAGAAGAGAAAAGAAGCAGCCAAGCATAAGGTTCAACCGTTGGCTGAGAAATGGAAATAATAGGTCAAAGAGAAGGCCCAAGTGGAAGCAGAGTGCGCTGCGATGCAGTAGGCCAAATAGGAGTAGTGAGACTACGATCACAGTGGTAAGTCTCTTTCGCCCCAAATAGAGGAGGAGGAGCAGTCAGAACAAGGTGGCAGTGGCTAGGAGGAGTAGGAGAGCACTCCCTTTCGGGTCAAACGGTATAGGGAACAAGAAAAGGAAGGGAGCAGAAGAAATTGAAAGCAACCAAGCCGTTGCTGGACCCAATTACTCTGATTGATGGCGATGTGGATGAGATAGGCGACAAGGTGCATGATACCATGACAAAAGTACTACAATATTTTGATAAAAAACAACAACATGCACTAAGCATCATCCAAAAGGATTTGTGTGAGCTGCAGATTCAGACGACTAGAATCCAGGGAGGCGTAGGGTAGCATAACGTTGCGTCAACAAATTTGGCACCGGGGACCACTTAGGCAGCTGGGATGGTTCGATCACTAGACCTCCAGGTAGTCGCGCTACTAGATGGATATTTGAACATGGAGGTGGCTGATGACAAGGCCATAGTGAGTTCTTTGAAGAACATCAGCCTCAACCTCACCGCGCTCCCCAATGAGTACCTCCACATGCTCAAGAAGGGGTGTTAGCAGAGTTTAGAAATTAGCAGCAATGCGTGCTCAGCCTCATTAGTGAGTATCGAGTGAACAATGAACATATGTTCGCTGAGAAGTCCAAGGCGCTGGAGGCATAGAAGAAAATTCAAGTGCAGAAAGCCCAAGTTGGAGTCATGGTAGAAGAAGCCTACAGAACAGTACCTGAACTGCGTATATCAGAGGAAGAACCATTGGAGACAAAGATCAAAAATATTCCTACAAGTGTACGAGATGCCAAGAATGAAGTGGCCCATGTTCAGGTCGAGCTGAACCTAAAGATAATAGAGTTGGAGTTGAAGTCATAGCCCTCAACTCCGCCAGAGGTAAGGGAACAATGTGAAGCTGCTGTGAAGGATGGAGTCACGATAGTGGATGCTGCAGTGGTCGAATGCACTGTGATTTTTGAGCAGGCTATGGAGGTAGTCATGACCTCGCAGGAGGATCCCACCCAGCAGCTCTTAAATATAGAAGTGCCTGAGCTCTAGATATAGTATGATGAAGTAAAGGAAATGACACGCACCATTGCTGTTGCACAATGCCTTGCTAAGCTACACGAGGTGAGGTAGCTACTTACATAGGTGGAAGCAACACAGAGGAAAGAGGTAGTCCTCAAAACCAGATTGGGGCCTTGGTTGGATGTGGCCTACATTGTCTCTACCAATATTCAGGAGAAATTTGTGAACTTGTAGAGTACATAGTAGAAAATCCAGCAAGATAGTGTAGGACCAACCACAGAGAAGTTGGTGGAACAGATCAAATAGGTAGCCACGCAGAGCGCAGTTGAGGTAGCAATGGCATGGGTGGAGCTGGGGGATCTTCACGATAAGATCTCCACACTAGTAGAGTGACTTGAGGGTGAGTCACGATCTTTTTGTTGGGGCCCTTTTGGGATGGGGTCCACTAGGGTCAATTTTGGGGGAAAAATCCAAGTTTTGTTGTATAAACATGTAAATTCTCCACAAGTTGTGGTCGCGGAGCACGTAGATAATTAAAGAGTCATAAAGGATTTACCCTTCTTTATGTAAGTTGAGTCGGATTTTTGAGGATATACCCATGGTCCACGGACCATGGGATTGTATAAATTGGTGTGTCTTAGGAAGTCTAAGGCAAGTAATGAAGTTTGGTCTATGGGAGAAGTCTAAAGAGTTAGCAGAGAAGAGCAGGAGGAAAGGCTTTGTAGATATGTGAGCAGAGGCCTAGAGTAGATTTCACAGCTGAGTGCACAGACCTATGTAGCTAATTGCACAGGGAAGTCTCGAGTCTGTAAGCAGAATTGAGTATTAATAAAGAAGATTGTTGCAAAAATACTTGTGTTTATCTCTTTACTTTTGTTTATATGAATGTGCCTTATGTTAAAATGGGTTTATGAAATAATGATGTTTTAATGTGCAACTTTACCGCCTTATACAATTATATGAACACAATTACTATTAACTATTTACGCGAAGATTAACTTGTTGTATGTTGAAGTATTCAAACACTTAAGTTGATCTAAGTCATTACTGGGTTATAAGTAATCTTTGATGCACGTACATAGTGGATTCGCCGATTCAGGGTCCGCGAAAGACAGTCATAAACCTTCACGGAGGTCTAGAGGATGATTAAATAATTTACGTCAATAAGCCTTAAAGGCTTATCGATCTGCGTGAAGGTAGCTTTAGGGTATAAAACAACATCATGCTCATCTTTGGGTGTAGAAACTTGGTTCCGGCATTCCCCCATACTGCTTCAGGTGAGTATTTAGTCTGTGTTCCATGGATTGATGCTGAAAGGGCCAGTAGTGTAGGGATTTCTTTGGCACGACTAACTCTAAACCTGGGTCAGGACCCACTAAGCCAAAAATAATAAAAATTCCATAGAGAACATGCTCAACAAAGTGTTTAGGTTCAATGTGATCACTCCTCCAAGCTATCTAAAAAGGAAGTGCCATCCAGGGAACAAAGGGATGAGAATGTATTTTACCGAAGTGTTGTCGCAATAAAGACTTGTGGGCTTCCTTGTAATAAGCCATAAGCAGTGTTTGTCTTGATAATGAACTGCGGTGAGAGGCAGAACATGGACCAAGGATTGCAGAGGAGAAATGATTGTAATACCATGGCATAATATAAAAAAAAATATTTTCTTCGGAGCAAATAATTTCTCTCTATTGATTAATGCATTTGATTTTGGTTTTTCATGCTAATGCTAATGGGTATAGCTGGAAGATGTATTTGATAAATCATTTTTTATATGCAAGGAATTAACACAGGGTGTTTGGGGGCAAGAATCTCCAAATATCTCTCCATTTCACTCCACCAAACATCTGTCTCTTGGTAGAAGGTGCACCAAACCTCTATTTCTCACATATTGCTTTTCTTGGCATGCCGATAATGTTGGATGAATAAATTGGGAATGCTACTATCTGTGAGAGGCCCTAGGTAAGCTTGTGGGTACAAATTGCCTTCGTACTATCAGAAAAATTTTTGTTAACAAAATTTGTAGGGATTTTAGGAATCATAAGCTTCGAAAATATCATTTGTAAAATTGGAATATTTCAAGGGTTTTTTGGGTGGCTCTAAATTCATTTATATATCAAAAATACATTTTAAAAACTAAAATTCATGACCTTGCCAAAATTGTATCATTGGATTCCTATAAAAAAGGAAAAATGTGTAATAGCTATATTTCTCGTATAGTTTTATATTTTCAGTTCATTCTCTCACTCATTCAGAGAGAGAGAGAGAGAGAGAGAGAGAGAGAGAGAGAGAGAGAGAGATTTTGTCTCAAGGAAGACATTAAATGATTGACATGTTATACTTTTATGTTTTTTCTATTTGAAATAAGTGTTTGCAAATTAGCTACAAAACATAGCCTATTTTGCAGCTAACCATGTGTTCCGTAGCTACTTCCATGGTTGAACAGGATACATGTGTCAAATGAAGAAACCAGCCACATGGGCTTCTCTGGATTCGTCTCGACATGGATCAGATCCTAGTCACCCAGCCTAGATCGACAAAAAAATCTAGCTCAAGACCACAGTCAAAGGAGGAGTCAAACAAAGAAACCCAAGAGCAGTAGGACACCTTGTCTACTCTTCATGGTTAATTAATAAAATCCGACTCTTGCAATAATAACTTGAACCAGCCACCGGTGATAACGATTTCATTCAACCATCTTGCTAACTTAAAGTCACCTGTAGTTGATCAATCACTTACGCAGAACTATTGTAAATGTGTAGACCACATGTAGCTAATTTCTCTCAAAAAACAGTTAGGGATGTTTCTTTAAATATCAGTTGTATAGAACTGAGAAAAGGTTCGAATTTTTGGATGTATTAAGCTCAGACTTACAACTTTGTAATTTTGGAACTTTTTTTCCTATTAATAATATGAATTCGTGTTTGACCAAGTGATCATTTGAAAGAATATCTTTAGCTAATTAGCAGCTCAACTTAGTTAGTTGCAGAGGGCCCCTGCATTGAAGGAGGATTTTCTTTTTATTTTGTCTACTGTTTAGTTTACTTTCATTATTTACTTTTAGTAGTATTTGTAGTTTATGTTGATTCCCTGTAGTTTGTTTTCTTTTAGTTTGGATCAATAGTATAATGTTATAATTCGATGGTGCAGTCTTGTTTCTTCAATCTATTTCATAGAGGAAACAACTTTGTCTTTAAACAGGGTAAGGTTGAAAAGTAATAAGAATGCATTGTTGATTAGTTTACTTACTGTTTGTTTCCTCTGTTATTTATTTGCTAGTTCAGATTGCCAATGCACTGTGTGAATAAATGTTTTTTTTCACCATTTCAACCTGATATCCATCCTAAACTAAATGGTTAAACATTCACTTCACGAGGATTGAAATCAATTGGTTACTCTCTGGATATTTGATTTAGTTCTTTGGACTATAAAGTAGAGTAAGTTGCTTGTATGCCATCTCAAGAAAGTTATCTTTCAAAATTGAAGGCTTAGACAACTAAAAGTTCTTTAGTCAGTTTCATTCTCTGTAATTATTTCGATTGGCCTTACAAATTTCACCTTTTAATTCTTGACTTAGGATCAATGACAAAATCAAATAGACGCTCTTTTTTTTTCATTCTTTTAACTTAGATTTTGATTAGTTTTGAGCTCTTGGTTCACCTTTAAGAAATTTAGATTCGGTTTCTCATAGTTCAAATTGTACATCATTAGGGATCAAAGAATAGAAACCCCTAAAACAATATACAATACAAAACAATGAATAAGAAGGGTTAACTAGGACATACAACGCACTACACTTCATTAGCTTACGAGCCTCGGTTGATAATTTATGCAAAGCAATTTAGGATACTAAATTAACTAAACATTTTGGCGCCATTGTTGAGGAAGTGTAACTAGGTAACCTTATCTCTTACATTAAAAAAAAATAATGATATGCATAGAGAAAAAGACTCTAGGGGTAGATTTATAGCTAGAGGTAGGAGTTCAATTCCTACAACACCACCTACTCCACTAAGAACAAAAAGAGATACACCTCCATCCCAAAATGATACTCCCAGCCATAAAACTCCTGAAATTCCAGGGGTAGAAATCCAATCAAAAGAATCTCCTACTTCATCTACCATGTTAGTCCTAGAGGAGAAAAAACTTGGATCTCCAACAACAGGAGTAGCCTTTTTCACCTCTACAGGGGAGCACATTTTAGTTGAAGAATTAGGAATACCTGGTGAGGAAGAAGAAGTAGAACCTCTCTCCCATATCCCATTAATAGAAGAACTAGAGGAGGAGAAAGTAACCTTGCATGTTGAACCCTATACTGACCCTAAAGAAACTATAATGGCAGAAGAAGGAGGGGATGGAGAATTCACACTGTTTGGAGGAGGGGGTAGAGGAAGAGGTAGAGGAAATAATGGAGGAGGTAGAGGAAATAATGGAGGAGGCAAAGGAAATAGGGAAATAGATAATTATTTTGGATTCCCTATTTTGGATGAAGAAACAAATGCCACAATGAAAAATATCTCACCTTTTTTCCTCCCAAACTTCCATGGGTTAAAAAGTGAGGATCCTGAAACATTTTTATTTTAGTTTGAAGTCTTGTGCAGAACCTATGATTATCTAGAAGGCTCTCAAAAACTTAATTTGTTCCCTTCAACACTGAAAGGAGCTGCTTTGAAGTGGTTCATGGAGTTAGTCACTTAGTCCATTAGAACATGGAATGACATGAAAAAAGTGTTTTTGGATAGGTATTTGGATTATTGCATGCCTACCACTCACAAAGATGAAGTTTTCAAAATGATGCAAAGAGAGAATGAAAATTTAGAGGATTTTATTGAGAGATTCAACTATAATTTGAAAAGAACAAAGATGGACAATTTAGATGAAGATACCTTAAAAGCTCTTTTATTAAAATCCATTAGAGATGAGTGGATACATATCCTTAACATGATGGGGAAGGGAGATATCTCTCTACTTCCATTAAATGATATAGGAGAATTATGTGTTCATCTCTTAAGAGGGAAATCCAAAACTGGAAAAGGTCCAAGAGATCCTTCTCTTTTTAGAGTAAATAAATCTACAACTGGATCAATGAGTAGGGCAGAAATTGGTAATATGCTCGATGAATTCAAAACAAATATTCTAGCGAGTCTTAGTGAGCAAATAGACACCCTTAAGTTGCAAAACAAGAAGAAAACCAAGGCTGATGCTTTAGCTATTTTCTATCCACAATGCAGAAAAAAAAAATGCTCTAAGAGAATGCCCTTTAGATGCAAAAATTATAGAGACTTGTATGATTTGCTTAGAGAATCATGAAACCAAGGGTTGTCCTTTGATTCCAGGTCTTAAGGCTGCTTTTCAAGAAGAAACAGTTCCAAATTCAGCAGAACCTCTTTTCTTTGTCTTTAGAAAACCTTGGCAAGGGCCACAAAATCAGGGATTTAACAATCAAATGTATCTTCAGCCCACACCAAATTGGAATTCTTTCCAGCAACCTTGGCCTCAACCTCAATCTCAATCTCAACCTTCGGTACAAGGAGTACAAAATCCTTATTTGAGATTTTTTCAATATTATCAATATCCTCCATCATATCAGAACTATCCTCCCCCACACATTCCACAACAAAATCAGCAGCCACAACTTCAAAATCAGAAAACTCATCTTTCATTACCATTTCTACAACAAAATCCAAAACAAATTCCACAACAAATTCCACAGCAAATTCCACAACAAAACCAAAGTCCTCAACTCTTACTTCCATTTCAGTATAGACCAAATCAACTACATGCCCAACCATTACCAAACCTCAATAATAAAAATCCTCAGAATACTTACATGGTGGAAGGACAAAAATTTCCAACTTATATGATCACTCCTCTAGATCTCAATGATGTTCAACTAAGATCTGGTAGGATATTAGAAAAGGAAAGACCTTCTGTAGTTATTCAGGAACAAGACAATTCTGAGGAAGATTTTCTACAGCCCAATAAAAGTTTTGAGGGAACATCTATCCAAAACCAAAATATTGAAAATGAAAAATAGAAAGAACCAGTGAACTCAACTCCTATAATTGAGCAACCAATATCTACTTCTACACCTCCTTTTCCTGAAAGACTACAAGTTGATAAAGGAGTAGAAAAGAAGATCATGTTGCCTAATTATGATTTTCTAGATGAATTTAAAAATGTCTGTACCAAAATTTCTTTGTTACAAGCCATTAAGGAAATTCCAATCCTAGCTAAAACAATAAAGGAGTTGAGCATAAAGAAACTAGGAAGAAAAGCAAAAGAAACAAAAAGAATTCACCTGGTAGGAAAAATAGAAGATATAATGATGGGAAAAATGACCATACAAAAATATGTAGATCCAGGAAGTCCAATTGTGAAAACACATACCAATGAGTTGAAATTCCAAATATATTGATTGATTTAGAGGCAAAAATAAACATCATGAGCAAACAAACCATGGAACAACTCAAGCTTCCTAATCTTCTTTACACCCCTACATTACTGCAGTTAGCGAAAGATCTGTAATCAAACCAGTTGGAGTGTTAGAAGATATTTTAGTATCCTTAGATTCTTGGCAATATCCTGTTGATTTTATGATCTTAACCCCCAAGAATAATCTAGGAGGACATCCACTCATATTAGGAAGACCTTGGTTGGCCATAGCTGATACTTTCATTAGCTGTAGATCTGGTGATATGTATATTTATGACGGGAATTCAACAAAGAAATTCACTCTATATCCTCTAGCAAGAACAATTACATAAATGGATGACAAAGAATGGATTGATGATGAAAATGACATTCAGCCTCTCTTTACTATTTCAAATATTAGTGAAGATAGTCAAATATTAAATACAATGGAAAATTTTGATTCATCTCCAGAATATGAACATGATTAACTTCAAGAAAAATCCAATATTGAATATTTGTCATCTAGGCAGATGTCTCTTTATTCTATGGAAGAATTTGGTAGCTATACAATTGAAATATTTCCAGGGAGAACATTGAACATAAACAATAACTTGGAGAAATCACAACAGGAAAAACTAATCAAGACATTACAGCAACATTTTGTTGCATACGCATGGGAATATAATGACATGAAAGTAATTAGTCCTAAGACTTGTATACATCATATCTACATTGAGGAAAATTGTAGGCCTATCAGACAACCTCAGAGAAGGATGAATCCAAATCTTAGGGAAATTGTGAAAGAAGAGTTGCAAAAAATAATGAATGTAAACTTCATTTACCCAATTTCAGATAGCCAATGGGTTTCCCCTTTAGTGATTGTGCCTAAAAATAATGGTAAATGGAGGGTGTTTATCGATTACCGAGAATTGAATAAAGCTACCCTTAAGAATCATTTTCCTTTGTCCTTTATAGATCAAGTGTTAGATACATTAGTAGGTAAGAAGTATTTCTCATTCTTGGATGGTTTCAGTGGTTATAATCAGATTCAGGTGGCGCTTGAAGATCAAGATAAAATCACATTTACTTGTCCATGGGGAACTTATGCCTACCGAGTACTTCCTTTTGGGTTATGTAATGCACCTACAACATTTCAAAGAGCAGTACTAGGAATTGTTTCTAATCTAATACATGATTGCGTAGAGGTATATATGGATGATTTTACAGTTTATGGGAATACATTTGAAGAAGCTTTGGAAATTTTGGAAAGATTTCTTAAAAGATGTAAGGAAGAAAGCCTCTCACTAAGCCATGAAAAATGTTTTATGATGTTTACAGAAGGTATTTCTTTAGGGCATCACATTTTAGGAGATGGGATTAAAGTTAATAAATCTAAAGTTAAAGTCATCTCTAAATTATCAATTCCAAATTTCCAAGAGGATGTTCGAAATTTTCTAGGATTCACAGGATACTATAGATGATTTATAGAAAATTTCACTAAATTAACATCCCCACTCTTCAAATTACTCTCCAAGGATTGTGAATTTAATTGGAATCTTGACTGTCAGTTAGCATTTGAGACTTTAAAAACAAAAATTTTTGAAGCACCCATCTTAAGAGGTCCAAATTGGAAACTACATTTTCAAATTTCAACAGATGCTTCAGATACAGCTCTGGGAGCTGTATTAGGACAAAAATACTTGATTCCCTATGCCATCTACTATACAAGTAATAATTTGATTCCCACTGAGTTGAAATATACTGTAACTGAAAAGGAATTTTTAGCTATTTTTCATGCAATCAACATGTTCAGACATTATATAACAGGCTATGAAACCTTTATTCATACAAATCACTCTGCAATTAGATATTTAATGAATAAACCTATTACTAATGGCAGAGTTACAAGATGGATTTTACTCTTGCAAGAATTCAATATTACTGTGCTAGATAGACCTGGAAAACAAAACACAGTTGCTGATTTGTTGTCCAGAATTCAAAATATCAAAGATGACACTCCGGTTGAAGATAAGTTTCCTGATGAATATATTTTTACAGTGACTACTCAAACTCCTTGGTTTGCAGATATTGCTAATTAATTATTCACAGGGAAATTACCTTCACATTTGTTTCCTAGATAAAAAGGAACAATCATTCAGATAAGTTCAAGATACTTATGGATCACTAATGAATTGTATAAAACAGGCCCAGATCTTATGATCAGAAGATGTGTTAGGGAAGATGAAATGCCTGAGATTCTTAAGGCATGTCATGATGAGCTGTGTGGTCGACACTTTGCTGAAAAGAGGAAAACCTATAAGATCCTTTCTTTAGGATATTATTGGCCATGCATCTTCAAAGATGCCAAAGAATATGTCAGGAGGTGTGACAACTGGTAGAGGGTAGGGAAACCTGCTCCTTCAAATGAAATGCCAGTACAAATTCAAGTACTCATTGAACCTTTTGAAAAATGGGCCTTAGATTTTGTTGGGCCAATTAATACTTCATATAAGAAAAATAAGTATATATTGGTATGCACTGATTATGTCACTAAATGGGTAGATGCCAAAGCATTACCTTTTGCTAACGAAAAATCTGTAGTTAATTTTCTTTTTGAGGACATCTTCACTCGTTTTGGTGTTCCAAGAGAAATTATGACAGATCAGGGATCTCAATTTACGTCTAAAATGGTGAAGGGTCTTGTGGAATATTACAAGATCAAACATAGGAAATCTACTCCCTATCATCCACAAGCAAATGGTCAAGTTGAATATACAAATAAGGTGATTGAAGGAATTCTCACTAAGACTGTGCATCTACACAAAAGAGATTGAGAAAAAAGGCTTCTTGAAGCCTTATGGGCCTATAGAACTACATGGAGGAACACAACGGGACATACACCCTATGAACTTGTTTATGGGAAACAAGCCCCGTTCCCTATAGAGTTTCAAATCAAACCTTCAATATGGCAATCCAATTGGATTGGCTTTATCAGAGGCACAGAAATATAGATTGGAGCAACTAAAATGAACTTGATGAAATCAGGCAAGATGCAGTCCAAAAGAACCAGTAGTCCAACAACAAAACGGGCTAAAGGCATGAATAAATATATTAAGGAGAAGAAGTTTCAAAAGAAGAATGGGCACTTTTGTTCAATTCAAAGTTCAAAATTTTTCAAGGAAGTTTCAAACTCATGGCTTGGGCCAAATGAGATTGAATAAGTCTTTAATTACGAGCAGTAAAATAAGGACAAAGATCGAAGAAAAATACCTCTTCTTGTGAATGGTCATCGGTTGAAGTATATAAAAACCAATTTTGAAGAAGCAGTTCATAAAGATTTTCCAAGGAATAAACTTGAAATGAAGCTATGAAGAAAGATTCTTTTTCCTCACTAACTAGTCCTTTAGTTTTCTAAATACATATATATATATATATATATATATATATATATAATATAAATATTATAATATAATATAATATATAATAATATATATATATATTATATATATCTATATATATAAATAATTGTATGAGGTTGAAAACCAATTATTGATTGGCATCCTTATATAGAAAATACAAGGTGAAGATTAGAGATTTCTGACATCCTATATTTTTGATTTCATTTCTGTAATAAGTAGTGACAAAAAACTACATTCATTTACAGTTTAGAGTCTGTAAATTCATCATCTCATTCTGTCTTCATTTTTTTTTTCTATAGTCCCACTTCATCTCACTGTCATATTTCATTTACATTTTTATCTTCTTACAATTTTACTCCATTTCACCCTATTTTTCATTTTATCTTGCATCTCATTCCATCTAACTATCATAACTCATTCCCATTTTATTTTTACATCCATATTTCATAAGCCATATTTCACTTTTCCTTCTTTTCACTTTCTGCAGCTGATTCCATTCCACAACTAATATGATTCTGTAGCTACAACTTACTTATCAGCTCTGGCACAATCGTACAACTTACAAATAAATCATGATTGCAGGGAAATTGAAGAATTAAGTTTTGAAGATCAGCCATGCTCAAAGTACCTATGGATCAACACCAAAAGAATTATCAAGAAAAAGGTTAAGTTCTAAAGGTAAAATGCAAATTTATTTCAAAGAACAAGTCATAAACATAAGTCATGTATAATATGAATGATAAGATGTATCCTTAACAAGTCATCATTTGATTTGAATGCCACTTCATGATACCACATCTCCGCCACATCTTCCACATTCGATACCAAATGGTCTGTAATGATTTCATCATACCACACCTCTGCTACTCCATACTTAAACAGTCTCTTTTAACTCCAACTGTTAATAGTCAAAACTACGATGTGACCAAAGTATTCATGTATCTCCAAATCCTCACCGTCTACTTATTCCATTCAAACCCATAGTTCGTTTTCACCATACCCGCAGTCAGTCCATTTCATAGACCAGGAGAATAATTTTGAAGGTTAGAAAATTCTATGAAACAGAGATCATGGGACTCATTGTCAGTGCAAAGCTCGTAGGGGAAAATTTTATGGAAGGGTACCCAGAACTCAAGGAGATGCTGCAAAAGACTAGATGGCTCAATTTCATTGAAAAATTTGATGGATATCATAAGGAGATCAAAAAATATTTTGATAGATCATTCGATGGTACAAAAGTAGATACGGAAGACATTAAGTTTGCAGTAATAGAATCTTACATAGAAGAGGCTACAGAACAGCCAAGACTTGGTGAGAGATGGTTCAAAAACAAATAATCTCACAGTGAATCATGGAAGGTAATCCTCAGGAGCCCAAGTATGGATGTCACTATGTTTAGAAAAGGAATTCCTATTTCAGCACTTAAAAATAAATGGAGAAGCATGCTTTTGATATTACACAAATTTATGACTTGTGAGGGAAGATTCAGATGCATGTATGTTTATCATATACGTTTATTGATGAAATTTTTAGAAAATGGAAACATGAACCTGTTATGAAACCAACTCACAAAAAGATAGAAAAGATAGATCAATGCCTTAGAATTTAGCCTCTTCGAGGGGGCAACCTCCTTTACATTACACAAATGAATGATTCTTTGATGATTCAAATGAAAAAACCTCCTTTCTATATATAGGAGTCTAAGGAGTCACAATACAACCCAGCTGACCTAACAATAATAATATAAAGGCACACAAATAATAATAGAGGGATTCTATGGGGCACAGTAATAACAATATGGGGACAATAGGGGCACAACGATATTAATAAGGGGTACAACTACAATAGTAATGGGGTAATCACTAGTATTATAGGGATCTAACATGCTCCTCTCCTTCAAAAAAGTGTTGTCCTCAACGCTTGAGTAGTTCTGGATGCTTCTTTATAGAATTTTCATCCTCCCATGTGGAATCTTCAGCGGATAAGTTCTTCCACTTGATGAGATACTCCGAAATTGATCGATTTCGTAGCTATTGAGTTCATGTTTCTGTGACTGCTTCTGGTTCCAATATAATTTTTCCTTCCTCGTCAAGTTCTGGAAATATTGTTTGAACTGGGAGCTGCTTGTCGCCTATAACCTTCTTTAAACATGAACATGGAAAACTTGGTGCAATCAAGAAGCTGCAGGAAGCTCCAATTTGTATGCCATAGTACCAATCTTTTGCAACACCTTGTACGGACCATAATACTTTGGTGATAATTTATTATCCTTCTTAGCTTGCTTGAGGGACATTTGCTTATATGGTTGTAGCCATAGAAATACCTAATCACCTACAACAAAACTTCTTTCGCTGCGATGTTGATCTGCCTGTTGTTCATTCTATTCTGTGCCAACACGAGGTTATCCTTTAAGACTTGGAGGACTTGTTGTTGATGTTCGATGTGATGTTCCACTGCCTGAACCTTAGAATTTTCTCTTAAATATGATGTGATGGATGGTGGTTCATACCAATAAAGTGCCATAAATGGGGTCATTTTTGTTGCTGTATGGAATGAAGTGTTATACCACCATTCAGCCAGAGGTAGCCATTTGACCCATTGTATCTATTTATCAGATACAAAGCAACGAAGATATCCTTCCAAACATTTGTTTACTATCTCAGTTTGCCCATCAGATTGAGGATGATAAGATGAGCTATGAGCTAACTGAATTCCAAGACAAGAAAACAATTCTGTCCAAAAATTTCCAGTGAAAATGGGATCTCTGTCACTTACAATAATCTTTGGGTTTCCATGTAGCTTTTGAATTGTTTCCATAAATGCAGTAGAAACTGTACTGGCTTTAAATGGATGTGATAATGCACAAAAGTGTGCATACTTGGTAAGTCTATCAACTACCACCATGATGACACTCTGTCCCTCAGACTTGGGTAAACCTGTGATAAAATCCATTGAAACCTCCTCCTAATGTTGGCTTGGAATGGATAAAGGTTGTAATAAACCTAGGGTCTTAATTGTTTCAACTTTATTTTGTTGCAAACCAAACATTCTGACAGAAACTTTTGAATATACGATTTAAGGCCATCCCAAAAAAATTCCTTCTTAACCCTGTGGTAAGTTTTTAAAAATCCTGAGTGCCCTCCTAAGGGAGAAGTGTGCAATTCCATAAGAATATTTTGTTTTAGCAGGGAATTCTTACAGAGTATAAGCGATCTTTGTACCATAACGAATCATTTTGCCAGCTAAATGTATCATACGTACTGGAATCTTGTTGTAACTTTCGAATAAGTGCCCAAACTTCTTCATCATTCTTCCATTCCTCCCTGCTTCGTTTATCCAATCTGGTTGGATAATAGAAATGGCGCACAACAATGCTTCCACATCCTCATCCTTTCTTGAGAGTGCATCTGCCACCACATTTTGCTTCCCTTTATTGTAGATGATTTCAAAGTCATAACCCAACATCTTTGTGACCCACTTTTGTTGCTCTTCAGAGGATAATCTTTGTTCTAAAAAGTATTTAAGGCTATCATGATATGCTTTTACCTTGAAGTGTCTTCCCATTAGGTAGGGTCGTCGTTTCTTAAGTGCATGTAGTATTGCTAACATTTCCTTATCATAAATAACTTTGTGTAGAAACTTTCCCTTGATTGGACGGCTTTCAAAAGCAATAGGTCTTTCATCTTGCATTAGAACAGCACCAATTCCATTTCCTGAAGCATCACATTCCACAATAAAGGCTTTTGTGAAGTCTGGTATAGCTAAGACCGGTGCTTGGCACATTGCCTCTTTAAGATCTTCGAAGGCCTTTGTTGCTTCTGGAGTCCATTAAAATGCATCTTTCTTCAATAATATTGTTAGAGGTGCTGCTATTCTCCCATAATTCTTAACAAACTTGCGATAATACCCTGTCAACCTGAGAAATCCTCACAGGTGCTTTATGGATGTGGGGATTTTCCATTCCTTAATGGCTTTAATTTTGCTAGGGTCTACCTTAACTCCTTCATGAGATACAATATGACCCAGATATTCCACCTCTTGTACTCCAAAGAAACATTTGGATCTTTCTGCATATAATTGTTTCTCCTCCAATAGTTGTAGCACCCTGTCAACATGTTCAACATGATCCTTCCAAGACTTGCTGTAGATTAGTATATCATCAAAAAATACCAACACAAATTTTCTAAGGAATGGTGTGAAAATTGAATTCATCAAACCTTGAAATGTTGAAGGTGAATTGGTAAGGCCAAAAGGCATGAAAATTCATAATGACCCTCATGAGTTATAAATGTTGTTTTTGGAATGTCTTCAGTCTTCATTCTGATTTGATGATATCCTAAACGAATATCCAAATTGGTGAAGTAAATTGATCCATGCAATTCATCCAGTAATTCATCAATGACAAGAATGGGAAACTTATCTTTAATAGTGAGCTTGTTGAGCTCCCTATAATCTGGACACATGCACCATGATCCATCCTTCTGTGCACCAATACTACTGGAGCAGAGAAAGAACTTTCATTCGATTGAATTATACCATCCTTTAGCATTTCTGCAACCATACGTTCAATTTCACTCTTTTGGACATAGGGATATCTGTATGGCCTGATGTTTGGAGGAAC
>APFE031024278.1:9062-25958 GCA_000404065.3 Pinus taeda | reverse complement strand
CTTTTTAATATTCTTCACACATGTTCCACAAGGAATATGGTTTCTCTTTTAAAAAGAAAAAGGAAAATAAAATATACCTAAAACAAAGAAATTTGTCATGTTCATTTTCTTATTAGATAATAGTATGTCTTATCTTCGTCTAACATTTTATGAAATCAAAAATCAAGGTCATATGTGAAAAATATCACTATTCCCCCCACATATCTCCATGTTTTATTACATAGTTGTTTTTACCTTCATTTATTTTCTATGCATACTTGTTTTATTACTTAGCCAATTTTACCTTTATTTATTTGTATTTTTCACACTTAGCTTATTTTTCAAATTTCCTACACCTCACATTTGCATTGTCAATATTTATCATATCATTTTTATCCTATGTTCTTTCGGTATATCTCCTTGTGATACATGGCATCTAGTTGGGCATATCCCGAGGTAACACTAGGAAGGTATTAATTGGAGAGAGATGACTTAGAATGAATTAGCATAATGACTAGGCAATGGCATGGTAACCAAAAACTACATTATGCATAACGTATGCAAAGTTCAATGTCTCTTTCTACTTCATATACAGATAATGTATAGAGTCCATTTCTTTATCAATCATTATAAATAAACTATGCACCCTTTCTACTGATGCCTTCATATTCTCAAAGTAATTATTGATACAAGGTCAACCCTGCAATACCCAGGATATCCATATATTTGTCCATGACAAATTCCATTTCAATAAATGCTCAAAACCCGTTCAACTTCCTGTAATAACTTCTGGATCGCGCCTTCAGATTGTGGACAACGCCTTCTAGCATATCATTCCTAATAAATGTTAAAAGCTCTGAAATTCCAGACAAAAAATATGCACACAAATCACTGAATTAATTAATTCAGAAATAAAATATTTACAATAGAAATCATGGCCTATTCATGGCCTCTCATTCTTCATCCTTACTCTTACTCCATCTCTGATTTTTTCAATGTCTTTGAGGATTCCTAATTTATAAAACTTAGCATGATCTAGAAATCCTAAAATCATTCCACTAAAAGCTCTAACTCTACATGCAATGCATACATATGGCAAAAGCATCTTGAGGCTTTTCCCCATCTTTTTTCCCTGTTCTAAAATAGAAAAGCTTCCTTATCCCTTAATGATCCACATCCATTGCTTTTATGCCTCAAAGCTCTCCTAGTTTTATTTATTTATTTTGAGAATATCTAATTAAATCACACTTAAAAGCCTAAATATTAAACTGACTCGGAATTTAGGAAACTAATTCCACAAATGCATGATCCCCTATGTCTATTATTTACAATAATTTCCCTTTGGACTGAATGCTCCTGCATCAGACTCCCAAGGTAGAAACAATTCATGATCTCCTGATCATGTGTTCAGATCTATGTTTGCCTGGATCCCATATCTTGTGTTGCAACTTTTCATTTGCCACTGCTGTTGTCTGTTGTTCTTCTCCAGGTCTCCACACTTTATGCTGCCTAGCTGCACTCTTGCAATCTTCTGTTGTCTTCCTTTTGCTGCTTCTCCTTTGTTTCACTGTTGCTGGTCTCTTCTAGAATTCCTTCATCATCATCCGCCTCATCAACTCAATTTCTTTGTCTAACAGATTTTCTCCAGCATCTTCAATAAGACCTGTACTCACAAAACAATTGTTAGAATAAAAAATATAAGGCATCAGTGCCTCTTATGTTGCTATCAATGTTGTCTTAGCTGCCACCATAAATGTTGCCCCACATGTTGCTCTAGCTGTCACTATGGATGTTGCTGCCTCCCAAACTTCCCGTCCCTCTGCAACATTCCTTTGCTCATCATTTGAAATTTCATCTGCAATTTTTTTCTCTGGTTTAGATGTCTCTAGCAAATGTTGCAATTTAACCTACACATAAGTCCTCTGTCTCTCCAACTCTCTTCTCTCGAGATCTAGTTTTCTATACAATTCAACAACTTCCTTAGGAGTAGAACTTGGAAACTTCACACGATTTTCTATACCTTCAACAACTTTTGACCAATCATCAGCTGGTCCAACATTTTGATTAGACTCCTTTGTCTTCATTTTCTCATCATCGATCTGAACAACTTTCAGATTCAACTCTTCTTGGACAAATTCTAAAGCTTGTTCATCTCCCTGTTCTGTACCTGCAAACATGCGCAACTCATTAGTTTTTAAATCAAAAGACCTTTTATTCTTGATTGCTTCCTCCATCTCAAGCTTCCTCAGCTCCCCTGTTAACTGCATCCTTATCTGTAAATCTCTTTTCTGTTGTAGCCTCTGCCACTTCACTCTCTTCCTCATCAGTAAACCATGTGTTTGGTCTTTCACATTTTCCTGCAACAACTCTATCAATAGCTCAAGATGAACTGCTATCTCATCTTTCTCTTTCTCATACTCTTCCAGAGTCAACTGCTATCTTATGCCATTCGCCTTGGCATATTTCTCCTTCTTTCTTTTGTGGCCTCTTTCTGAACCTCTACTCTCTCCTTTATGACTTTCAGTAGTCATCTCCCTCGCCATGAGTTCCTCACCTATGAGTTGCATGAAGCCTCTACCACAACAAACTCTCTTGCTGCCACTTACCTCACCAATCCTTCCCTCTGGATCTAGTCTTTTGGTAATCATTGGTCCTCTGTTGGAACCTTTCGAGCATCCTCTACTGCTCCTGTAGGCTTCTCTCATCTGCAACTTATTCAACCTCTATTGAATCTGTAGGTTCTGCCACATTCAACTAGAATCCCTTGCTGAACTCCTTTATCACTGCACCCTAGCTACAATATTCATCAGTTCCAAAATCCAACATTCATTCATCACATGCAATTAACTTAACTTAAAAAAAAACTTGAATCTTCAAAAAGAACTATTCTTGCTATGATACCACCTGATACAAGGTCAACCCTGCAATACCCAGGATCTCCATAGATTTGTCCATGACAAATTCCATTTCAATAAATGCCCAATCAAAACCTGTTCAACTTCCTGTAATAACTTCTGGATCGCGCCTTCAGATTGTGGACAACGCCTTCCAGCATATCATTCCTAATAAATGTTAAAAGCTCTGAAATTCCAGACAAAACATATGCACACAAATCACTGAATTAATTAATTCAGAAATAAAATATTTACAATAGAAATCATGGCCTATTCATGGCCTCTCATTCTTCATCCTTACTCTTACTCCATCTCTGATTTTTTCAATGTCTTGGAGGATTCCTAATTTATAAAACTTAGCATGATCTAGAAATCCTAAAATCATTCCACTAAAATCTCTAAATCTACATGCAATGCATACATATGGCAAAAGAATCTTGAGGCTTTTTCCCATCTTTTTTCCCTGTTCTAAAATAGAAAAGCTTCCTTATCCCTTAATGATCCACATTCATTGCTTTTATGCCTCAAAGATCTCCTAGTTTTATTTATTTATTTTGAGAATATCTAATTAAATCACACTTAAAAGCCTAAATATTACACTCACTCGGAATTTAGGAAACTAATTCCACAAATGCATGATCCCCTATGTCTATTATTTACAATAATTTCCCTTTGGGCTGAATGCTCCTGCATCAATTATGGACCCTAAAATACTTCTTCATTACTAGCAGCCATGCCTCTGCTTCCTCAACATTCTTAACCTCTCTATCGAATGTACGAGGCTTTGTCTTATTAAATTATTCAACATGAAATATTTTTATTTCCTTTTTTGTTGATGATGTCCTTTAGTTGCAGTGCTAGACAATTGCTCATGGCTTCCTATCCTCCTCTCTGGGGTACAAGTAGTGTAGTTCCACCTCTTAGTGTATCTTCACTTATTTTCCTATGTCTTTTCTTGGATTTGTTGCCTTCAACATCATCAGTCTTCAACTCATGCTTCTAAAATCATGATGAAATATGTTGAAACTTGTAGCTAGCACCTAGATCATGTTATTTCTACCTTTGAAATATGATAGGCTATGTGGTATGAATGGATTTACTTCTGTCTACATTTCTTGGGCTTTGACAGTCTTTTCATTATTAGCCTTGCAACTTCTTAATTCTACCCTTCACTTTTCAAGGTGTCCATCTACTTAGGGGGGCTTCCTTTCTCCTTTTCTCCATTAACTCTTGTTCTAGACCATGCTAAGATTTATCAGTGTTGTACTGCACCATTTTTTTGCTCATCCTTTTACGCTTTTGTTGTTCCTTGAAATCCTCTTATGTGTTGTCATAGACACATAGCTATTAGCCAATCCATAATGCAAATAAAACATGCTCATTATCACCTTGGAAAATCTGCCATAAGCATATGATCATGAGGCTATCTAAAAAACCAAATTTCATTTAGTATAATAGTTAGGAAATAATAATCATATCAAAATCAATACTTGTGTACAAAATTTAGTCAACAATCAAATGCTACAAGCAACACATAACAAACAATCAATATAGTTACAACACTCTATAACAGAGGTTAAAAATATATCCTTCTAGGCCCATTCTATTTGAGCGTTGAACTTGGCACTCAAATACCACATTGCAACACTCCCTCCTACCTCCTTCATTTAATCCACGCTTAATGACAGGGGTTACTTTCAACTTATACCATTGTTGGATTTGGCTCATTGAAATATCTTTGGTGATATAAATTTAGCTCAATTTGATACTTAGATCAAAATTCATGCCCATTTAAAATTTAGTTAGTTAATTCATGCCACGTAATCAAAGACCTGCCAAGTGGATTCCCTATAGAACTAGCCTGAAAACCCACGTCACCAAGGTCCACATCATTTCAAGTGCTAATGACACCATTGGTGAGTCCAGGTGATACACAAGGTTGGAATTTGACGAGCAAAATGCCCATCATGAGGCATTTGACCGTATTCTACATTTAAAAATTTTGAGAAACCTTTTTTTGCGATGGGTTTTCAAATGTATAGAACATATTTTGGATGGTTCACTTCTTAACAAAAACGTCATTACTACCCTATCAAACAGCTAAAAACATGCATGGGTAGCAGTGTTGGAATTTGATTGCACGTATTTGCTCGTAATATATTTTATTGACTGGTCAATAATTAAGTGTTGTAATATTTGGATTTCCTTCCATAATATTTGTTTTTATGGAAATAAATTAAGTTCATGTTATTTATAGGTATATGCAAGTTATATAAGTTATATGTGTATATTTGATGGCACATATTTACTTGTAATATATTATATTGAGTGATCAATAATTAAGTGTTGTAATATTTGGAATTCACATTATAATATTTGTTTTTATTTAAATGATATAGGTTTATGTTGTTTATATTTAAATAAATTAAGTTAATGTATTGTGCTGGTTTTATTAAAAATTCAAATTTTACCTCGATACTATGTGATTATCACGGTAGAGAGGATGGGCAATGTCAAAGATAGCCTTTATTCAACTCTAAAGTTTTTGAAATGGAAAATTTTTGCTGGAAAGTTTTTTTTTGTTTACATTGGTGGAAGAAATCCATTTATTTTTACTAAAATTACAACATTTAAATTATCTAATAGAAATCCAAATTGAGAATATTGGAATAGGAGCAGATTGATTGCAATAACAGTGAATTGGATGTGAGTAAAATAGATTTATGTAATTTCCCATAATTTTTGCGTCATGTGTTTGGGAGAAGAACAGATAAGTGGAATCTTGATGGTATGGGAGTTCTGGATCCCATCCATAAGTAAACCAACCTTCATGATTCAACAAATCATTTAGTTAGGGTCATGTTCTTTTTTCTTATTATAAATATGTGAGAAAAATTAACATAGTTGTGTGATTGAAATGTATCTTTTTAATTAAATTTTTATTAATAAAGAATCAATTTATTATCAAAGTGTTATGATTGAAGAGAAAAATTTTAAAGATAAATTTTCTTGAAGGGCAACATAAAGACCCAAAACGTCAAAAAAATAAATTGTTTAACAAATAATAAAAAATCCAAATTCCAACCCTAGTGGAACCTGCCACCTCTCCTCACTCATGGCCCCCACGACTCTGACCCTTAACATGTAAATCCGACAAATAATGTGTTGGGTGTGGAGCCTAATTATCTTCTGTATTCAAAGGTATCGTCGCATTGGACCCCAGTTCATAATGGGACACCCGTAAAATATTCGCTACAGGGGGGATCCAGAGGGGGGCGGCTACGACCTTTGGGAGCCCCTCTGGCAGGAAGAGCAGGGGCAGTGCCCCCAAAGCTAAGAATAGATGTAAAATTTCCTTGTAAAATGTTATAATTTCGTAGTCAATTTGGACGGTTCATTAGGCAGAGATATGATGGTAGAAGTTATGTTTAATTTAGGGTTTTTTGCCCTAGAAGGCAACCCCTCGCTATATATGAGGGAATTAAGTTGCGTCTATGTATGTCTATATTCTGAGTGAGGAAGAGAGAGGATATTGAGAGAAAAGAGGGAATTACAGTGGATATGTTGTAGGTTGTATCTCTTCAGTTTGTTGGATAATATAAAAGGAAGGACTGGTTGTTTCTCCATGGACGTAGCCCAAACTGGGTGAACCATGTATATCTGTGTCTCTCTTGTTTTAAGCATTTTCTATGTTTATATTTCTGTAATCTATTATGTGTTCCATTGCTCTGTAATATATAATTCTCTAACAACTGGTATCATAGCTAAAGGTCTATTTGGCTGATAAACTCATAGGAGAGAAGAGTTCCTAGTTCGAGTGGGAGCAATGGCGGAAGATGGTATGTTTAGGGTCAAAAAATTTAACGACCAAAACTACTAGCTGTGGGAGATGTAGATGGAAGATTATCTGTATCAGAGAGATCTATACCAACCATTGAGTGGAAAGACAAAGAAGCCGATGAGAATGATAGACACAGAATGGGATATTCTTGACAGAAAGGCACTTGGAAAAATACGGCTGTGCCTAGCAGCATCGGTAGCATTTAATATTTCAAAGGAAACGACAACAGAGGGTTTAATGTTGACATTGGCCAAACTATATGAAAAGCCCTCGGCCTCAAATAAGGTATTTCTTATGAAGCATTTATTTAATATGAAGATGTCAAAAAGTAGATCTGTTGCTGATCATTTAAATGAATTTAATACAGTTACGAGTCAGTGAAGTTTTGTAGGGGTAACTTTTGATGATGAAGTTAGGGCTCTGTTATTTTTTATGCCATTGCCAAAAAGTTGGAATGGTTTAGTTATGGCCATTAGTAACTTTGTCTCTGGATCTAGTACTTTAAAGTTTGATGATGTTGTTGGTGCAATTCTTAGCGAGGAAATGCAACAGAAAAGCTCTAGTGAGACATCCAGTAATGCTTTGACTGTAGAGACTAGGGGAAGAAAAATGGAAAGAGGAAAGAGCCCTGGATATCGAAGTAAGGCAAGAAAAGACAAATCCAAGTCCAGATCAGGGATAGTGGGTTGGAAATGCGGGAAGAAAGGAAACCTTAAGAAAGACTGCAAGTCTTGAAAGGGAAAATAAGGAGACGCGCAACAAGAAACTAATCATGAAGCGAATGTAACAGGTGATGTTTTGCAATATTATTTGATTCTTTCATTAGAAAATATTATTGATGTGAATTTGGATAGCTAGCAGGGTGTTAGAAAAGTTGATTTGATATTTTTCCATGTTAGTGGAGGTTCTCGAAGAATAATAGAAGTCTTGAAGGATGTTTCTAAAAGTAGTGGCTTCTTTGATAGTGAGTATTTCCAAGTGAAGAGTATCATCCACAAATTGTTCCTGTGAAGAAGAGAGGTCATGAGAACTAAGAGGAAAACCTTTTAGTTGGCCAAGTTGTAGGGCTAACTTGTTGATAGATCTTCCTAGCCTTTCAACCATGAGGAGAAATATGTGATGGGAAATGGGCTCTCCTTGCCTAATACCCCTTTAGGGGACAAGGTTATGAGAGGGAGAAACTATAATAGAGAATAAAGTTTTAGAAATGAGGGAAAGAACCCAATGAATCCATCTTTCTGCAAACCTGAAACCAATGAGCATGTGAAAAAAAAATTTCCAACGTAATTTTTCAAATTCTTTTGACATATCGAGTTTGATGGGCATACATGGAGACTTATTAGAATTAAGTGAGTGAACGTTTTCATTGGCTAGTATTATGTTTTCCATAATTTATCTTCCTTCCACATAATCAATTTTTTTAGGAGTGATAAGTGAGGGTAGAATGGGTTTTATTCAATGCAAGATAACTTTGGAGATTATTTTATAGATAGCATTACATGGGGAGATAAGCTTGAAATATGAAGGAGAATAAACGCGAGATTTTTTAGGAATAAGAGATATAAAGGTAGCTTCAAGGGTTGTTAAGATAAAGGAGTGTTGAGAGTCTTATATTACTTTCCAAACAACATACTCGAGAACTTCCCAGCAAGCCTAGAAGTAAGTGGTGGTAAAGTTGTCAGGACTTGGGGACTTGCATTTAGGCATTTCCATAATAGTTTCTTCTACTTCTTGCATGGTGATTTCCTTCACATGAAGATATGATTTTTCCCTTATTACAAGTTTGGGAATGTGATTTATTATTTTCATGATAATAGGCCTTCTATTCATAACCATTTCTATGAGTGGCTTGGAAATTATTCATGAGTTCATGGGCTATTGCATCATGTATTTCGACTTTTTGGTAATTGTATGTTTTGATGCTTGATATTCTATTACTTTTCCTATGGTTGATCATGGATCTATGGAATAATTTAGTGCGCCCACCCCCCCCCCCCCTTCTTAAGCCATTGCACTCGAGATTTTTGTCTCCAAAGGGATTTTCCTCTTGCTTCAATATTTCCTACAGTTAGAGGTGAATGACTGATACTTGATATTCCAATTTCCTTTATATTTTCCATTGGATGTTCTTTCTTGTGGATGGTGGTCATCTATTGCTCTAGATTTAGGTTTTTTATAATGTCGATGTCACCAAATATGTCAATATACCATCTCTGATTTTTTATTTTCGGATGTTTTAAAAGCAACACATAAGGGTCCCAAGAAAAGTTTCTGATTTTTTCAACCAGTTTTCTTCATGTGATAGAAAATTAGGACGTCATAACAAAAAAAGCTTGAATTCGAAAGGCATGTTCTTGGGGCTACCAATCCATTCCATGGTTCTATCAGCAAGTGATATGAACCATGGAAAGAGAGAATACACCTCAAAATAGGTGACTAAATTATAGAGAGACTCTGCTATGAAGAATATATCGAGTCTTGAAGTTATTTTAGATATGCTTCCTCACTTATTGTTCCAGGTGTATAAGTTGTTGTGTGTGCCCAAATCTTTAATTTTGGAGTTATTGATAAATTCCAAAAGGGGATTTATTCATCTAGTCTATGAATCCCACCTTTCTTTTCATTAAGATTTTTTATCATGTTAAATTCCATAACTATAATCCATAAGTTTCCCCTATAATTATTGATGCTCTTTAGAGGTTTTGAAGGAAGAATTTCTGTGAGTATGAATACTAGGGCCATAAACACTGGTTATGAAACTCGAATTTGTCAAACCAATTGGTTGAAAGTTAGTAGCCAAGATTCTAGGAAACGAAAAGGAATCCTGAAGAGTGACGAATGAAGGGTTCCATGCAATAACAATACCTTATGATGCTCCTGGGGCATCTTGGTCTAGATAATCACAGTTTCTCTAGACATTATTTAAAATGTTGTTTAGAGACTGAAAATAGCATTTAGTTTCTTGAATCACCGTGATATCAGTGTGTTCTCGAAATATTTGGTTTTTTAGGTGTCTCTGCTTACATTTCCCATTAAGACCCATAACTTCCCATGAGATGAATTTAATTGATGATGTTGAGAGAAGGGTTGAAATATGGCATCCATTGGTGACACTCTACCAATATTCACTAAGTAATCCTATAGGTCTTATAGTAATTGAATATTTCTTTTCCACCTTTATTTCTTTGGTTCTTTTAGAATACTCAATTGATCTTTCAGAGCACTTATTTTGATTCAATGAGCAGAAAATTAATATTTTTGGTTAGGGGTATTACTTGGTTTGTGAGTGTGAAAAAGAATTACATCATGATTTTAGATCTATGCTCTAGTGTTGATTTAAATTTACTCCTCAAGAAGGTTGTTGGGTCTTAGATTCTCCATTCCTTCAAAAAAGATTGTATATCAATATTTTGTTGCTCCATTGCCTTGAAATATTCTGCATTAGAAAAATATTGGGTGTTATCATACATTTCTAGATCCTCCTAACAATCTTTTCTAGTCAGTTGTGCATGCACATCGTTTTTTTGTTGGCGTGGTAGCTGACTAGTTTTCCTAATCTCTTTTGTTCTTTTCTCCTTCATTAGTTGTCTCTTTTTCTTCCAGCTACTAGAGGACTATGTGTTGGAAATAATACTGAGAGGGGGGGTGAATCAGTATTATCGAGTCAAATAATCCTTTTTCAAAAACCAAATTGAATACGCTACTTCAGTTGATTCAACCCATGTATATACGCAACTATTTAGAAGTAAAACCGCGTATACAGAGCAGACTTTTAATTTACTTAAACTTTCAGATGATGGTTGTTAATCTGAGATGCATAATCAAATAACCAGTAACCAGGGATAGTAAAAACAGATCAGAAAGACAATCATACATAAGAACACCAGATATAAGGTGGAAACCCAATGTGGGTGAAAACCGCCTGCTGCAATTCGTCTCTATCTTTCTTTAATTAGAAACTTCTGTTTACAATGTACTGGTGTAGTCCTTTACCAGTACGCAGGCTGCAACCTACAGAGAGCTACAACTCTCTCTTGTTCCAGCTTCTCCTGGAAGGGAGCTACAACCCCTTTAGCTCTTACAGCCAAGATAAATATGTAGGTGCTGACCTACAGAAGGCAAACCTTCTCTTTCTTCTAGGGACCACGTTTCATCAATTTTCAGACTGGATCCATGAACATCAAACAATCAACAAGAAATTCTTCATCAACCAAACTCCTTTTCACCAACTAGATCTGTAATCAAGTAGATACTTCTCTACTAGCTGTACCCAAACACAGTACCAGAAATCACACAGCAGAACCCAGAACATAGCAGTAATAAGCAGAAACAGCTAGATCACAACTTAAAGCATATACGCAATTTCAACAGTCTGCAACTTGCGTGCATACGCCTCTGCGTATGGAACAACCTGCGTATACGCTTCTTTACTTCTCTTAAACTGCGTGTATACGCGCCTTCGCTTCACTGAACCTGCGTATAGATCTATAAAGGACAACACATTCTTCCAGATATTCAATCACTAGTTAACCCAGATTATCAGTTTCATAGATCAGACAAGCGCCACATCAAGCAGATCAAAATCATGCAGAGATACTATCATTTAGGTTTAAAGATTATGACCCATGAATAGACCTTATCCTTCCTTTTGCGCTAAGGTTCCTCCTTCCTTCAGATCCAGATCTGCATCACCATCCAATATACCAGTTCGAGCACTTTATCAGATCTTCAATAATTATTCAGATGGTAATTTGTCACAAGATCTCCTTCCTCTTTTATAGTCTTAGGCCTCCCCAATACCATGGTCCAAACCATAACATTCAATACCATGAACCCAAAACTAGGGACGACACATTACGAGACGCCATGGTCCAAAACATAGGTTCAAGTTCCAAAGGCTAAATACCATGGCCAAAGAATGATCAAAAAAAAAAACGTACTTGTAATGTATTAACCCGCGTGTATACGCGCCTTCGTCTAGATGAACCTGCGTATATGTCTTTTTCTACTTTCTGAGTGCCTAAACTGAGATCTGTTACCAAATAAGGTTGCCATCAAGGACAACACCTGTGTCATAGCTCCAAACCTATGCCATAATGCCAACACTATGTACCATGTATGGCTCGCTACATTTCTAGATATTGGATTTTCTATTACTTTTTTGGTTGTCTTCCTTTTATTGGTGACCCTAGTAAACCCATCTTGATCCAAGGATAGATTTACTTGTGTAGTTTGATGGACTTGATTTGCTAGGAATTCTTAGAATAAATGGTTGTATTTATGGAATTTTCAAAATATAAATGGATTTTCTCATGATATATTAGTTTGTTTCCACATTTCATCTTCACTACTCAACTAAATGCTTGCTAGGAGGGGCTCGGATATGTCTAGATAAGCACAAAGGTGTGCATATGAAGTGTATCAACCTTTCTTTGTGGTATTTGAGATCGTAACAAAATTCCCTATATTATTACTAATGCTTTCTAATATTTTAGGGACTGAAAATCCTAAGGGAGAGAATAAATATGGATTCAGAATGGGGCCGCAGAAAACTCATCTTTGTCGAGGTGGAAACTCTAAACCCATGGCTTCATGAATAAGCCAGCCAAATTCATGAAATATAGTCCTCCTTCAAATATGCAATCTCTATCCTCTATATTGTTGAACATGGCCATGAAGAAACCCTTGGTGAGGTTGAGATTCCCTTTGAGTGTCTAGCTCTTCTAGATCCAACTGAGCAAGGTTTCTTCCAAGGGCTATGGACCTAAAAATTTTCATATTACTACATACTCTCTCATATATTTGATTTTCCCTTATTCATTCTAATGGGATTTCTAGGAGGGGAGCTTTTATTTTCTGAGGAAGGAAAGAACCATTAGCTTTTGGATTATTCATTGTCAAAGTAGTAGGTTTAGTGGATGCAACTTCATTGCTAATTGTATGAGCTGAGGAATTCTTGAATTTATGCGAGGTAGTCTGATTGGCTTTGAAAGTGACTATGTTTATATAGGAGGGCCCTCCTCCATCCCTTCATGGGGGATGTAATTGAGTGGAAAGGTGTTGAAGGCTAAGGAAAAAGCCATAGAAGAAGATGTTGTAGAGCCAAAAGAAAAACCAACTACAGTATTGTCTCTTCCTCCATGTTATTTGACCTTGATTATATACATTTTAACCAATTAATTGTAATTAAACCATGAAAATTCATATCAGGTACTATGTTTTATTTTTAATTTTGAGAATATTTATAGGTTAATCTTAATAATTTTCTATTTTTTTTACCATGGAAGTTTATTCATTCTGGTAAATCTTCAAGTGTAGATCGTTGCAATTATCTATAAGCAAAATGATCACTTAGGTTTTTTCACAGTGTTCATGAGATAAATCATTTGCTATCATATCTCCTTCAGAAGATTCGAGAACCCTTAATATACGTAGATTAAACATGGTAACTAGGGAGAAAATCACATAGAATATAAATTCTAGGGATCACAATTTGTCCATTCCTTGGGAAATTGGATCCCAAGCATGAGATCAACCTTTTCTTAGTTCAAATTTACTAAACTAGTATAAATCTAGATGCTGCCAAAATGAGACATGATTGTAGAGGTTATTGGAAGTAATGCTTCTATGTGTTGTCATGAGTTTTCATTTAGAGTTCCCAAGCGTAAATCTAGAAATTGATGTTTCCTATGTATGAGTTGTAGTCATGATCTAGAAGTGTGGAAGCCATAGATTTTTGTCCTATATATGTGTAAATGTTATGATCAATAAATATATCTAAGTGTTTTTGGTGTTGTGTGTTTAATATCTCTTTCTAATTTCTCTATTTTCTAACATGGTATCAGAGCTATAAAGATTGAAACCAGATTGAACCCTGTATGTGATTATGTTGTTTTTTTCTACCTCAAATTTCAATTGTTTTCAATTGTTTTTGTTTTGGCCTATGATGCACGGATCTGGATTTAAGATACTGTTATGTAATTTGTTTCCTTGTTCCCATCGTGCAACAATTCGTTTGCACTATTGATCATGTCATAGGCCATGCATGCTATGCAGATTTGGCTATATGGGTGACATTGCCCCTCTTAAAAGAATGGTGTTGGTATTCTCGTTTTGATCTACGTGGCATAAAGAATTAGTGTCTCGGTTTAAGATTGAGGAGCAGCAGATCTATGCATTGTTGCTGCAAGTTGATTATATTTATGTGTGGTTGTTTTTACTAGCCGAGGATGAGGGCGTAAGAGACAACGTGCCATCACTGTCAAAATTTGGAGATTAGACAGATAAAAATAATGAAACTTGAATTAATCAGAAGGAGTTGCAGCTCACAGGTGTGTACATCACCTGGAGACTGCACTCATACAAGGAGGAAACTCTCTCTCTCTCGTTCACTCAATACATTACAATGAATGATATTACATATTAAATACATGACTGAAAAGTAGGTAGTTGAAACCATCCTCCTAAATTCTAGGAACAACTCCTAAAGTAAGAAGGTAACGTTACAACCACATAACCATTTCTTCATTATTTCTAACTCCCCCCCTTAATGAAGAAAGGGTTATTGTGCACACCTAACATCCCTCTAAGTAATTCAAACTTTATTCTCCCTAGAGGCTTAGTAAAAAAGTCAGCTAAATTATCACAGGTATTACAATAATCCACACAAATTTCCTTAGACTGTATCTTTTCCCGTACAAAGTGAAACTGAGTGTCAATATGTTTAGTATTCTTATGGAAAACTGGATTGTATGCAAGCTTTATTGTGCTTTGATTGTCTATTTTGATGCTGGTTGCTGCTTTTTGTCCTTCGCCTGCATCAGTAAGCAATCTCCTCAACCAAATAGCTTCGCATGTAGCTGCACACAATGCCTGGTACTCTGTTTCACATGACGATAATGCTACAGTGCTTTGCTTTCTGTTGCACCATGAAATAACCCCGGATCCGATGCTGAATGCATAACCTGTGATGGATCTACGATTGTCCAGGTTACCTGCCCAATCAGAATCTGAATAACCTGCTAAAGTAACATCAAAACTGTCAGTGTATAAAATACCATAATTACAAGTACCACTAATGTATCTCAACACACATTTCGCTGCATTCCAGTGACTGTCAAGTGGTCTGGACATAAACTGGCTCAGCACACTAACAAAGTATGCCAGATCAGGCCTAGTTGTCGTAAGATATATCAGACTTCCCACTAGCTGTCTATACAAAGTGGCATCCACCTGTTTTGTGCCATCATCACTGCTTAGCTTGAGATTCTGCTGCAATGGTGTTGTTGCTGTTTTACACTGTTCCATTCTGAATCTTTCCAACAAGTTTCTGGCATACTTTCCTTGAGTTAGAAAGGTTTGACCAGAATCTTTCCACACTTCCAGTCCTAGGCAATAATGAAGATCGCCAAGGTCTTTCATTTCAAATTCCTGTGACATTTGTTGCTTGATTTCTTTGATTAAACTATCTGCATTCCCTGTTATTATCATGTCATCCACATACAAAGAAATCAAAATGATCTGCCTCTGTTTATTTATTTTGGTATACAGGTTTGGATCGTTGAGGCTCCTATGAAAACCATGCTCAATGAAAAATGAATCAATTTTGTCATACCATGACCTCGGTGCTTGTTTCAATCCATAGAGTGCCTTATGCAGTTTACATACTAAATGCTCTTGCCCCTTTTTCACAAATCCAGGAGGCTGTACTAAATATATTTCTTCTTTTAATTCCCCATTCAAAAATGCAGATTTAACATCTAACTGGTGTAGCTTCCATTTATGTTTTGTTGCTAAACAGATTAGCATTCTAATTGTATTAAGTTTGGCTACAGGGGCAAAGGTGTCATCGAAATCAATTCCTTCCTGTTGTGAATAACCCTTTGCTACCAGTCTTGCTTTAAATTTTTCTACAGTACCATCTGCATTTATCTTTGGTTTATACAGCCACTTACAACCTATAGGGGTTTTCCCTTCTGGCAGCTCAACTAAGTCCCAAGTATGGTTTCTATAAATAGATTCCATTTCTTCATGCATTGCAGCCCTCCAATCATCTGATCTACTTGCTTCTTCATAATTTAAGGGTTCTACAATGTTCAAAATCTTAGACATTAAAGCATAGCCTCTAAATTTTGCAGGTAGTCTAGTCTTTCTACCTAATATTCTAGGTAAAGAACTCACCTCAACTCTTTTTGTTTCAGTACTGTCCAGGCCTGTATCATCACTTATTATGCCATCTGCTACTACTTCTTCCTGCTCCTGCTCCTGCACCTGCACCTGTTCTTCTTCATCTTCACTGTTTAGTTCTATCAAAAATGGAATATGGCTTTCATCATCAGAGTCTTTCTTTCCATCTTCTGTCTGTTCATGAAAAATAACATCTCTGCTTGCAAACACTTTATGAGTCACAGGATTATATAATTTTTATGCTTTATACTCTGTGCCATATCCTACAAATATGCATTTCAAGGCTTTGGGATCTAGCTTTTTCCTGTCTGGTTTAGGTACATGAGCAAAAGCTTTAGATCCAAATATTCTTAGATGATCAACTGCTGGTTTGAGTCCAAACAGTGCTTCAAAGGGGGTTTTGAAGCCTAAACATTTGGTGGGACTCCTATTCTTTAAATAGACAGCAGTATTAATGGCTTCTGCCCAAAGACCATTAGAAATGCCCTTACCTTGAAGCATGCTTCTGGCGCACTCCACCAGGGTCCTGTTCTTGCGTTCTGCTACTCCATTCTGCTGTGGAGTATGTGGCACTGTAAACTGTTGTATAATCCCATGTTGCTTGCAGAAGTTCATGAACTCATTTAACCTGTATTCCCCCCCTTGATCTGAGCGGAGAATTTTTATCTTCTTTGCTGTTTGGTTCTCTATCATCACTTTAAATTCTTTAAAATATTGGAAATCTTGACTCTTTTTGCTTAAAAAATACACCCAAGAGAACCTAGTGCAATCATCTATAAACAGTAGAAAATAGTATGCACCTCCTAAAGACCTAGTCTGCATAGGTCCATAGATATCTGTATGCACTAGCTCTAGGATGTCTCTTTGTTTTCTGTTGACATGCACAGGGAATTCATCTCTATGCATCTTCCCTATTGCACAACCATCACATTCCAATTTGACATTATGTAAAGCAGGAAGTCCATCGACCATACCTTTATTTTTAAGCAGGATGAG
>APFE031024271.1:0-14113 GCA_000404065.3 Pinus taeda | reverse complement strand
AAGCTCTATCAGGAAGGAGAGGAAATTAAGCGCAAGACTAAGGTTGGTCTCCTTTGTTCCACTCCTATCTATTTTCATAAAGGAAAGCGAAAGTAGACTTTACTTGTTTGTTTCTAAGATAGCTACCAGTCTTAGTGGGAATAATAGCATCCAAGTGGACACTATTCCCGGTAACACAAAGGCCTCCCACCTATTTGTGATCATGATCATGCTATTCATTTGATCCTTGGAAGTGTTCCTCCGAACATCAGGCCTTACAGATATCCCTATGCCTAGAAGAGTGAAATTGAATGTATGGTTGGAGAAATGCTAGAGGCCAGTATAATTCAACCTAGTCAAAGTTATTTCTTTGCTTCAGTAGTATTGGTGCACAAGAAGGATGGATCATGGCACATGTGTCTATATTATAGGGAGCTCAGCAAGCTTTCTATTAAAGATCAATTTCCCATTCTTGTTATTGATGAGTTGTTGGATGAATTGCATGGAGAAATTTACTTCACCGATTTGTATCTTCATTTAGGATATCATCAAATTAGAATGAAGGTTGTAGACATTCTGAAAACAACATTTATAACTCATGAGGGTCATTATGAATTTTTTTTTCATGCCTTTTGGCCTTACTAATGCACCTTCCACATTTCAAGGTTTGATGAATTCCATTTTCAAACCCTTCCTTAAAAAACTTTGTGTTAGTATTTTTGATGATATACTAATCTACAACAAGTCTTGGAAGGATCTTGTTCAACATGTTGACAGGGTGCTCAAACTATTTGAGGAGAAACAGTTATATGCAAAAACCTCAAAATGTTTCTTTGGAGTATAGGAGGTGGAATATATGGGTCATATTGTATCTCATGAGGGTGTTAATGTAGACCCTAACAAAATTAAAGCCATTAAGGAATGGAAAATCCCCACAACCATAAATCATCTTCGAGGATTTCTCAGGTTGACAGGGTATTATCGCAAGTTTGTTAAGAATTATGGGAGAATAGAAGTGTTTTGGAGAATTTGGTATCTACAGATAAATACTAATTCCCTATATAAGTAGCCATATCTAGAACAATAGTTTAAAGTATTTTAGTCTTTCTCTATAAGAAATAGATAAGATGAGAAGATGAGAAGACCTACTTGTAGTTCCTCTTTCCTCTCATCTCCTTTGTATTGATCCTATTGCTCCTTTTCGTACTTAATACACTTGAGAAGTACCTGTAAATACAACATAAAACAAAGAATCGATCAAAGCAAAATATCTATTGAATACAAGTGAATGGAATCAGATACATTTCACACATATAAGCATTATAAAACAATACAAACATATGGGAGAAAGGTTCAAACACTTTATTAAATAGAAGAAGGAACTACAACCATTGTGTCTGGTTCAAAGTCATTCCTTGAGCTTGGATCCCATCCACATCACATCAAAAGCATGACAAACCTGTAGCATTACAATACTTGCTTCAAAGCCAATTCTCATAGCAACATTATCTCCTTATAATTCAACATAATCCAGCCCCTAATCACTTAGATGAGTGGTCAATTTATAGGAATATGAAGGAGGTTTGGTCATAAATGGTGGCATTGAATGGCTTTCCATACTTAGAATTAGTTCCATGGAGGAAGGGATGAGAGGATAGGATGCATCTCAACTCACTCATCCATTTTTGAGCTCATAGGAGTTGATAAGTGAGGGAACCTTCTAGATGACTCCAAGAGATAAGAATATTCCCCAAACCCTATGCGAATTTCGCTCAAACTCACCCAATGAAGGTGAAAGGAAGTCTAAGTGCTTTGTAGAGCATCGTGGAATGGACTTAACTGCTCTGTAGCGCGCCCTTATATGGGCCTACCCTGCATTGGTCCCTTTAGAGGCCTTTTTTGGATGTCTTCAAGTCATGAAACTATCTTGGAAGGAGGCATTCAAAGGGGTGACTTGTTTATGGCATGTAGCAACTGAAATTAGGGTTTGATGAGCCCTAAAACACTGATCTGGATGATGGGATTGATGTGCTCGAATGGATCTGTAACAGCTTCCCCCTAAAGCATGAAGTCGGAAAAATGCTAATGTGGAATGAAATGCTTTACGATGTGATGAGGAGGTATCGAAGTGGAAGGTGACCTGCATCAATTACAATACATATATCATGATATTTGATTTTTACATGAATCATTGAGGGAAGACATACCGATGCTCAGCTTATAAACTTTCATTACATGTACATAAATAGTCGTCTACAGATATAGCCATGTTCGAAATGACCATCAACGTAAAGCCATTGTACATATGATTTAGTACTCCTAAAACCACAACCCGGATGGATGAAACTAGATCTGGGGTCTTCTATCTCGTTCAATCATTCACTCAAGTACAAGTCTAACCATGTGAATATGTGATCTAAAGTTGAACATGGGAAGACACCATCAGATTACCAACCAATGATGTAAGCTATTAATAGATGCGAGAGAAATCACCAATAATGATAATGATCCTCAAGGTACTGCAATACATTCTGCACGATGTGAATGGATGATTTGATGTCGAACACCATACAAAGTCTTTCAGTCAATGGCCATTGATGTTAACCTATCGCCGGAAGTGAGAAACATGCCATTGATGCATGCAAGCCTCAAGGTACTGGAAGGGTGTTTCTAAGTCAACTTCTTGGATAATGTGTTGATGTCAACAAGAAGCGACTTGTCGCAGGAGGGCCTTGATGTATCCCGCATCAACGACACGAAACGAGTGTAGTGATTTTGGAGATGGAATTTGATTGACATCACAATGTTCAGGAATGGCAGTCATGAAAATGAAGGTTTATGGTATTGCAAAGGATGAATTTTGACTGAATGACTTCTCTTGAACGTGTCAGTGACACTAAAATGAATTGTTAGCGTTGACCCAAAACAAAGTGATGGATGGTATGATAGACCAATGGTATGATAACCATCAAGCTGATAACCCAACCCAAATAGTCACGGTGATGGAGTGAAAGTGTCATGTTCAAGAGTGACCTGCTACCATAAAGTGGTTTTCCCCTTTTTCCCATTTTCCCCAGTCATTGCTGACTAGTACCTCTTTATTTTTATAACGCTTGAGGAGGATAACATATGCTTGTTGTATAATTCCACCCTTTGGGTAAATCCATCGCTATTTGATGTTTTAATGAGTCTAGCGAAGGTGAAACTCGGTCTTGTCTAGATGGAAAAGTTTGTCGCTATTTTATGTTTTAACGAGTTTAACGATAGAGATAACTCAGTCCTTTCCATGTTTAGAGAGTTTGAAAAGTTACAAAAATAAAACTCCACTAGTTCTTTTTCGTAATAATCTCTCAAGCCCAAAAAAGTGTAAAATAATACAAGAGAGATGTTGTTTCCAATCTGTTAACACGCTGAAAGGACAAGTGCTCAACAATCTTTTTATGTTTAGAGAGTCTGAAAAGAGCTTAAAGAGGACTCCAAGGGGGCTCCTTTTTCATTTTTAACAGAGCTCGAAAAAGAGATAAAAGTGTGCTTTATGGTCAAAGGTACAATTTACAATTGAGCTCAAACTCTATAAGTCAGCTATAAAAACTGCTCAAAATACCACCAAATGGATTAAAAATACCCGTTTCATAGGAAAAAATAGGCAAATACTAATGTTTAGTTGATTAATGAACATGAAATAAACATAAAACAAGTTTTTACCATGACATTTTTACCATTTGGAACTTACCATTCAGTTTTGTGCTTTGAGCTAGTTTTTAACCTCGAACTTCATCAGCTGATTGCAAGAGATTCTGTGGACCATTTATCGAGCCATCAGGACCAAGTAGGATCTTAACCTCTCTTCTTCCTTTTCAGGTCATTCTTTTGTCATTTCATGCAAGTTTTAGGGTTTTGTGGGGCCCCTAGGGTTTCATTTTTTTGGCCTGGGATTAATGCAGGATTTCACATCGAAAACTGCACTGAAGAGCACCCAGATAGAAGGTTGCATTCTCTACAATGCACTGTCTTTGTGCTTGGGCTATGCTGGGTGAGTTTCCCAAGTTTGATTTAGCTGTTTGCTCCAAAATTTGTCCTATTTTTTGCATGGAAAGGATCCTAACTAAGATTATGATTGTGTTTGAAGCTTTCATCGGATCAGAATGCCGATTATATGGTGAGAAAGAGAGAGCAAAGAACAAGACATGGTAGTCCTAAACAATCTGGGTACAGTTGAGGCCCTCAAAAACTGTGAGTTACTCAAATACTTCAAGTTGTCCGGAATGAGGCAACAAATAGAATTACTGCAGTTCCTTATTCATGCATGGCATCCAAAAAATTAAACTTTTCACATTAGGGACAAGATGGTCCCTGTTACCATCGATGACATTTACTTTCTTACCACACTACTGAGGCGAGGTGCCCCCATCTCACTTTTTGGATTTGCTCGTGGAGGTGAGTCGGTGAGAGATTATATTAGAAAGTTTTGTCGGCCAAGTACACAACCTAGAAAGGATGTGAAAATAATCATCATGGATGTAGGTGATTTGCCTTTGAGAACGGTCCTCTTCACAATTGCAAAATTGGCTGGCAGTGTGACACTACATCTGGTGAACATATCATATATGCAGTATGCACTGGAGTGTCTAGAGCCAAAAGTTTTCAATTGGTGCGAGGCTATGCTTTCTTCATTGAAAGAACAATTGACCAAGAAAAAAAGTGGTAAGATGAATAATTTTTGCTATGGTTCGATCTTAATCACTTTTACCTCAGAGAGAATCCCATTGATGCAACCACAACATGTATCACTGGGTGTAGCTGCTCCTAGAGATCCACGTATGCAGAGGTGGGTCGAATTGATGGTTCGACATGCGGGTCAGTCAACAATCATTTTTTCCACTGCATTCTTCAGTTGGCCCAAGGGACAACATCTTGTCATCAAGGAGCATCCATACTTAGGGATGGATTTCTGTGGAGATCCAGATCTGATTCTACCAGTTGGAGCACAATGGGGTGCTATGGTAAATTGTTTGACCAAAATTGTTTTTTTATTTTTACAAGTTTCAACATGTTTTTTGTGTTTTTAATGTTTCCAAGACTAAACTAAAATCATTCTTATGCATGCAGATGTGGGGACTGTTTGACCTGTGGGGCACCAACAGGGTGCAGGTGTTGCCGACGTAGAGAAACATTGTGAGAGCTTAGCAGAGTTGCACGATCACATAGAGGGCTTAACCCTTGGAATTTTGGATGTCTGGATCGAGGAGTTACCTAGGAGGCTGCAGCGCCACACTATTGGTGTTCCTAGCCGCTGGGCGAAGCTTTTGCACATGATAGCACAGCCCGTGACCTGTTATCATGAGCACCACTAGATCTACTTAGGATGTTTTGCATGCATTTTGAGTTTTTTGGGTCAGATGACCAAACATGTCTTGGACACAAATTTTGTAAAAAATTTTAAAACACCTATGTATTTTACTTTTAGAGTTTTCTATGGTTATATGCAATCCTATTCAACTGATGATGTGAATTGAAAATATTACTTTTATATGTGTCGTAAATGTTTATTTAACACATAATTCACTAGAGAATCAGTTAATGTGTTAAGATTTCTGGAAATATTTTGATATTGGATGTGTTCAAAATGCCTTTACAAAATACAAACTCTAAGGAACATATGAAAAATTGTTGGATTTTGAACAGTATAAATGTTTGTTAGTTGTAGTACAATGAGTTGTGATTCCAACCTAACGATGATTCGGTGAATGCCAAGGGAAATGACATCAGAGAGAAGTTCAATCAACGCGCTATACTCAGTGATGTTGTTCATCAATCGACTAATACAAATCCCTTGAAAACTCACCAACTCACCACTTGGAGTGAAAATAGCCCATGCTATAGAGGACAAGTTTTGCGTACTACGACTAGCACCATCGGCATAACCAACAAAAGGTTCCGAAGACTCCGACATTTGCAACAAATGCAAAGCAGATTACTAACCAGATAAAAACTCTAAAAGATACACACACACATGCAATGAAAGCATATATACAGTGAGTTTTACTACACCCAATCAAGCATAGTAACGTTTGAGGTACAACCCATTTCAGGGTTGCGACAATGGAATCCCACATAATCTACTAACTTTTAGGTACCTTTTGCCAGAACTCGCTTGACAATATAAGGACCCATCCACATTGGTTCGAATTTCCCTACTCCAAGTTTATCAGCTTCCTGATTGTAAAGCAAGACCAGGTCTCCTTCTGGGAAGATACAAGGCTTGACATTTCTATCATATTGTGCCTTGATTCATTTCTTATGCGCTTCGTTAGCTAATGCGGCATCACGACGGGTTTCATCTAGATGGATTAATTCCAAGAAACATGCTTTTTCTTTAGAAGTGTCGAGTAACAGGTCAATCACAAGTTTGAGAGATGAAATTTCACATTGTATTGGTAAGATTGCTTCCAAACCATACACCAACTGAAAGGGCGTGAATCCAGTTGCATTTCTCATTGAGGTTCAATATGCCCACAAGGCAGAGTATAGGATTGCGTGCCAGTTTCTCTTATGAACCCCTATCATTCTCTGCAACATCTGCTTCATGACTTTGTTGATGGCCTCAACTTGTCCATTCACTTGCGAGTAATAAGGGGTAGAACTATCATGTGATAGTCCTAACTTAGCAGTCAAATCAACCATCATGTGATTGTGAAAATGTGACCCATGATCTGTAACTATGGCTTGTGGTACACCAAACTAGGCAACCACATGGTTAAAAAAGAAAAGAGCAGCCGTTTCACCACTATTGTTTAATGTTGGCATCGCCTCAACCCATCTAGTAAAATAGTCAGCGACGACTATAATATACCCATGCCCCCCGATTGAGGTGGGGTTACGTGTCATGAAGTCAATGCCCCATTTGATGAATGGTCCAACAACAACTACTAGATGAAATAGTGCAGGTGGAAATCTAGTTTTTCAGTCATATATCTGGCATGCATGATAGCTTTTGACAAAAATAATACAATGTTTGAATATAGTTGGCCAGAAGTAACCAGCACAGAGAATTCTCTATGCGGTTTCATATCCAGATAAGTGTCCACCACAAGCACCTGAATGGCAATCATTCAATGCTTTCTCATCTTCCTCATGCGTGAGGCAACTCTGTAAAATCGTATCGACACCACGACGGTAAAGAGTGTCGCTAATGATCAGATAATATTTGGCTTGGTATTGAATATGTCGCTGTTGCGAGTGAGAGGTATCAGGCCAGAAAGTTTGGGACTGGAGATAGATCAGTATATATCCATACCACAGGTCAAATGACCATATCAGAAAAAAAGACTCATCCAAAATTGATGGTTCAAATGTTGAATTAATGGAGGTCGAGGGAAGGTTGCAAAGTAACTCCACGAAAACTAGACATTTCTTTGCTTTGGACTTGATGAATTCCAGATCAAACTCCTGCAAAATGACTATCCATTTGGAGTATTTTCCCCCCAGCAATTGACGTGACAAAATGTATGTCATAGGGTTGCAATCTGAAATGACAATGGTTTTCAGGAGCAGGATGTAATGGCGAAATATTTGAACATCTTGCACAGCTGCCAAAGCTAGTTTCTCGACATAAGAGTACTTACTTTCTGTATCATTGAGATTGCGACACAAATAATAAATAGATGTTCAATCCCATTTTCCTCTTGGACTAAAACCATGCCAATGGTTGTATCTGCAGCGGCGAGATACAAGTAATAATCATTTTGGTAATTTGGAGAATAGATTAATGAAGCTCTAATCAAGGTATATTTAAGAGCATCAAAGGAATATTGCACAACCTGATCCCAATGGAAGGGTATCTCCTTTTTCAAAAAATGCGTAAAATATTTAGCCATCTCAGCGTAATTAGGAATGAACCTCCTCAGAAGGTTAGCCTTCCATTGGAGTCTCTGTAATTGTAAAAGATTTGAAGGTGGAGGCAAATCAAGGATTGCCTAAACCTTTAATGGATCAAGTCGAATCCCCTCCATAGACACTACAAATCCAAGCAATCGACCAGAACCAACACAAAAAACACATTTGTGTGGATTGAGTCATACCTTGTAGTGTCAGTACTGTAAAAATATTGCTCTCAAATGTTGCAGGTGATCAGTCTGCTTTCGTGAATGAGAAGGTAAATCGTCAAGGTAAGGTTGAACAATATGCTTAATGTCATGGAAGGCATAGTACATTCCCCTCTGAAATGTGGCCCCTTCATTCTTCAAACTGAATGGGAGTTTCCTATATGTGAATGTGCCCCATGGACAAATAAAAGATATTTTAGATTGGTCTTGTGGGTGGATATTGATTTGATTGTAGCCGGAAAAACCATCCATAAATGAGAATATTTCGTATTTGGCACATTCGTTAATAATCTAGTTGATAAAAGGAGTAGGATAATTGTCCTTTGGACATGCCTGATTTACATCCCTATAATTGACACACACTCGAATTATCCCTTGTTTCTTCATGACAGGAACAATGTTGGAAACCCAATGAGTAAGAGGTATAGGGTAAATGAAACTAGCACACAAAAGTTTTTCAACTTCTTCTTTAGTTGCAACGGCTTTCTTTAGATGAACAAGTCAAAGTCGCTGTCGTACTGGATTCACATCAGGGCACATTTTGATTTCATGTTCAACAATACTAGAGTCAATGCTTGGCATCCCCTTGTAAGACCATGCAAATATACCTCGAAATTCATGAAAGAGAGTTCGGTAATTATCAAGTTTTGATGGAGAACAATATTTTCTGACATGAACGTTCTCTACAACATTTGGTTTGGTCAAAATATTAATAGAAATCGTTTCTTAAATATTTGATAGGTTTCACTCAGATTCTACTATGTCTATGAAAACTGAATTCAAAAGGAAGTCAACAACTGAAGGGTGATTTAGTTCATTTGAATAATCTTCAATGCCATCTCGAAGATGGGAACGATGATGATAATCTTCCCAAGGCTCTTCTCCTATCATCATTGATTGGACGATTCCTTCATTCGTAGAATGTATACGTGAGAAAGGATCTGAAGATGTACTGTATTATAATGAATGATCTACCCATACAATTGGTGAATGTGGATTTTGGTTTACCGCACAAGCCAAACAAATTGATTGTTATGCTAGCTCAATGGGGCTTAGCATCATAACCTCAGTATTACTATCAACTTCATAATTTTTGGTAATTCTCCTTAAATCAGATGAGGTGGAGGAAATCATGTTGGAAGTCTCTACTCTTGCCACTTATACCAAATCAGATGGTGACAGTAGCGGAAAAGTACCCATTAAGGAAGGATATTTAAAGAGAACTACTCCAACACTTTTAAGTGACAACAGGGGTCCATGTACCACCAGAATGCTTCCCATAGCCTGTGAACTAGATGTAAAGAAGGCATGCTAATCGATAACTGTGATTCCACCCTTATGAGGGAATGCAATAGTACGAAAGTACGTGGAAACCACAACAATGATAGCATATACTCATGGCCTCTCAAGTAAAATATTGTAATCGAGGGGTCCGTCAACTACTTCAACTTCAACATTAACTGTTTTGCCCCCTAGTTCGATTTGCAGGTTACTCAAAATCCCACAAGGAGTATATGTTCGTCCATTAAAATTTTTTAACGTGGTTGGTGATCGTGACAACGATGGTGAACCAAGTGTTTTCCAGTAGCTCATTGACATAATGCAAGTAGATGCTTCCTCATTAATAATAGTTCGGTGAACATTCTTATTGAGAGCTTTGACTTGAATTAGGAAATATAATTGCACCGGTAACTGTGGTGTATATCCTGCATGGTTAAAAACCACAAGATTGGAATCCATAGGGTCTATTCCGTCAATTGCTAACATTAAAGCCTGCTTCTGGGAGGGACAACTTTGTAAAATCTCGAGTGTCGACATAGCAAAAGGTGATTGAGCAAGATCTTCCACTATGTTATAGTTCTGAGTTGCTTGAGCTCGAGGGTTAAGTGTCGTTTTATGCACAACTCCCCTTGGTGGTTTTATTGTTAATTCTGGTGTAATAGGTAGTGGAATATTTTCAGATGAAGTCGAAGTCAAAGGATTAGGTTGATCAGTGGTCTGATTATTCGATGATGACGGTGGATTTCTGTAATATTTATTTCTTGTTGACACCAAAACTTTGTTTTCTGGCTTTGTGATGGATAACATGAGTACTTGGGATGTGGAAGAATGGTCTTGTCACAACCAAATGTATCTCCAGGTTTGGAAACGGATCAGTCAAAACTTCATATGTGCTAGAAGTCTTTAGAAGTTTAGAAACTTCTAAGCGGTGTGGACAATTTGTTGTAAAAATGCTCATCATTACAGATTATACATGGATAACGAGGTTTCCTTGCCGAAGTAGAGGAATCAGATGATATCTGTTGAGGGGAATTATCTTGTTTCTTCTTGTTTTTCCCCTTTTTCTTGTCTCCTGGTTGCTTTTGATTTTTTCCTTTGTCAGATGAGATGACATTAACTTCAGAAGCAAGAGTGTTCTTTGATGCATTGGTAGTTTGATTGGTAATGGCAAGAGTTTGACCAGATGGTCTTCCTGCCATTTGCATGTTTGAAGAACCGATCGCACCATTGCTGGCATGAGAGTCCTTACTTGATTGTGGAGGAGGAGGAACAATGAAAGTTGGTCAGGGTGCATTGGGAATTTTTTCATAGAGCGTACTAGATTATGTGTAAATAAAATCCAAGTATTGGGCACGAGCAATTACTTTCTCTTCTGTGAAAACTCCACATTTTTCCACATCCTTGGTGATTGATGGCAAAAAGGATTTTATGAACCACTTAGCCAAAAGTTGATTAGGAACATATGTCTTAAACATTCAACGACGATGCCACCACTCATGGATATGATTAGATATATGAGTAGCAGTAGTCTGCTTAAAGCTGGTTAGGAGTTCTGTTCCAATCTCGTATTTGATAGGTAACTGGAAGTGGGTTAGAAATGTGGTGGCTAAAGTTGTAAAGTTGTCAAAAGAATCTCATGGTAACTCAATGTACCACTTAGCAGTTGGACCAATAAGTGTTCTTTGCAAAAGATGGAGTCTAACCAAATCATCATTTAAGGAGCTCGATGAACACCAGAAATGAAAGTTCATGACATGATTTGATGGGTCTTCTCTGGGATTTCCATTGAATTTCAGAATGTTAGAAGTTAACTTATGCAGAATTACCAGCCACCAAGGTGCATATAAGATTGGAATATTAGTGAGCTAATTTAAATCTGGTAATTCTAAAGCTGCTACAAATGGCAACTGTCGATTCAGGTTAGGTTGAGCATACCCAGGATATGATGGAATTGCCTGAGCAATAGGTCTTTTCATACCAACATAGGGCATCTGCATTTGGTAACCTTGATAAGGTTGTTGTTGAACAAATCCGACATAAGGTGGTTGTTGATAACCAGGTTGAGTTTGCGGCTGTCCATAACCTGCAAAGCCTTGTTGACTAAGACCTTGGTAAGCTTGATACTATCCAAACCTAAGTTAAGCCTGTTGGGCAGGTCCAAATTGGGGTTGGAATTACTAGAATTGAGGTTGTTGAAATTGGGGCTGCCACGGTTGTTGAATCAACTATTGTTGTTGTTGGTACAACTGTTGTTGATTTAACGATTGTTCTTGCCCAACAGTGAAAGGTTAGCCAGGTTGTGAATAAAATATACTAGTTTAAGCCTAAGTCAGTCTAGATAAGGGTATAATAACTTGAGGTTGTTGAACCCTAGACACAAGTGGCTGTTGTACAACAGTTTGAGAAATTGAACTTCTTGGCTTGAAACTTGTGGTTGGGAGGTAGAAGGACCAGTTTATATTGGTTGAGATACAACAATTTGAACTTGTGACTGTGGTACAATAGTAACAACATGTGTGGTAGGAACATCTGACATAGTTTGCATTAGTTGTGTTGGATACACAAGCCTTGGTTGAACTGGCATTGTTGGTTGCCATTGACAAACTCAAATTCCAGGCTAACCTGAATACTGTAGGATACTACTAGATGATGGTCCTCCATAGGGAGGATAAGGTGAATAAGCATATTGCTCTCCATATGGTGGCAAATACATAGGTCTTTGTTGACTAGATTGCCTAGCTTGATATTGATATACATGATCAAACTGTTGAGTTCCGATTAAAGAAGAACTAGATAGAATTCTGGTTGAGGACATGGGTGATGACCATGGTGTAGAAGCAACCCCTGAGTGAGTTCCAAATAATGATTGGTAACTAACGGGGATGGATGATTCACCATATAGGTGAGACTCAGGTGTGGTAGAAAACATCAAAGAGGTTGCAACATAAGATTTTTCCGTAGCTGCATTAGATGATATAGTCGGGGATGTTGACGGTTGTTCAGCCATAGTTAACTGACCCAAAAGTTTTCCTAAAGAATCGATGGGTACTTGAAAAGGAACAAGATCAAACGGAGCAGTAAAATGAGGAGTATGAGGTTAAAGATAAAGCCCAGTTCTAAAGTGGAATGGGGTTCCAGGTGTAGAATCTTCTTCCAATTCTTCCTTGACAACAATTAAACCAGGTGGAAGAACTTCACCATCTAGTCCATAAAAGATTTTTGGTGTTGATAAAGTGGAAGTTTTAGTAGTTACTAATGTTTGAGGGGTAACCGGTTGATCATCTTCCAGTAAAGTAACAACTTCTAAATGTTCAAATTTGAAGTCCAGATGTTTGGGTAAAAGAACAACAATTTTAGAAAGAGGTTCTTGAACAACTTCAAGTTCAGATGTAACTTTTGTTTGAACTATGATATGTTATAGATTAACTTCTAGTTGAACTGATTCAAGTTCAAAAGTAATTTCTTGTTGAGCAACTTCAAGTTCAGGTTCAACTTGTTGTTGAACAACTTCGATTACTGTTTCACTAGGATCAATGCTAATGTCCTCAGGTAATTCTGAAACTTCTTCTTTAGAAACGGATGTACCAGAAATGGTTGGAGTAACTGGAGTCTCAATACTTACTGAAATAGATGATTTAGGTAATTCAGATGAAGAACTAGGAGTTCAAGATGTACTTGACTCAGTTAAGTGAGACCGCATTGACCGAATAGGTGTATCTTCGAGCGACAAAGGTGGTTTACTCTTTGTTCTCCGCAAATGATGGGGTAAGGGTTGATGTTCCTCCACGATTGCTGATTAATTTTATTATCAAAAAAGAAATACAGAAAAGGGGTAAGCTAGGCAAAAGATTTACCAAGCAACTGTGAACTGTAGAATACCTCCTAGTGAACCAAGATGTACGGGTAGGCAATCTCCCCGAATGCTGTGTTTGGTGTACCACAATGTACAAGGTGGCTGACTCGGTTACCTAAGGATGGATAGAAACCTAGTGTTGTCCTCCCATATATATGAAGGTACTGGAGGCCCAATCTATATAAGCATTGTCTAATGCAAAACCGCACAGTGAGAGCATTCCCATATACTTTACGTACTGTAACACTGCCCTATATACTTGAAGGTACGTGGACGAGCTACGATATACTCACGTACGTGGAATGAGGTATCACACTTGGGATGTATTGCAGACAAGTTAGCGACAACTTCTCTATTTTACGACGCCGGAACACATCTCTAGCCTAGAAGCACTAAATGTTTTCATTAATGACAATGCTCCATTAGGTAAATTGATGTTAATTTTAAGTTGATATTGCTTAGGAATTTTCCTTTCAAGTTCATCACGTGATGTATTATGAAATTCCTAGGAATGCAACTATCATGATAAGCATTCTTTCCATTCAACTTAACAATGAAAATCCTAGCTACTTAGGGAAAGAGAAATCAGATTTCTTTTGATAAAAGAGCAAAGAGCACAATCTAATGCAATTTCCCTACACTATTTGTCATGCGGAAAGAGTTATTTTTGCTGACAAAACTAACCTCCCTAGGAGTCTAAGACTCTCTAGTGACAAACAAGACAATTAAGAACAATCCTTCTCTAAACATGCATTATTCTATAAGAAACCAGGTGTTGTTCGGTCCTACCTCAAGTCCAACGCTCGTTGTAGCAGTCTAGCCTCGTCGATCCAGATGAGCTCCTCCTTCACTTTGAAACCTGCATACACTAACAATCAAACGATTACATAACACC
>APFE031024262.1:0-15110 GCA_000404065.3 Pinus taeda | reverse complement strand
CCCTTCAATTCACGTTTACGCTCAGCTTTGCACTTTGACTGCTCGTGAAAATGCTTTAATTTTTGGATGGCTTCCTATAGTGATCTAGGCTCATAAAACTCAATCTGGTCTCTAAATGTTGTTTGCAACCCATTGATGAACCTCTGAATCTTAGCCTTCTCATCCTTGAGATAAGGGACATACCTCAATAGCTCCAGGAACCTGATAGTGTGCTCATCATCTATCATAGAACCCATCTGTAGCTCATAAAACTCCTTAGCTTTGTCATCATAGTACCTCTCCAACAAGTACTTCATCTTGAAGAGTCTCTCAATCTCCTCCCAAATCAACTTGTCTTCCTTAATTCCCTTGTCATTATTCACATCTTCCCATCAAAATTTTTCTTTCCCTTTAAGACTAAAAGTGGTTATCTTGGATTTCATGTTCTTTGAGTAGCTATGCAATCTGAAGAATTTTTGCATCCCAAGAAACCATGCCTTTTCATCTTTTTCCTTCATCTCTCCATCAAATGTAGAAGGCTTGAAATTCTTGAAATCCTCAGGTAAGTATTCACCCCTCCTATAAGGATGATGATGGTGATGACTATGATGATGTCTCTTGAATGAGGAATTAGAATGATGCCCATACATACGAGTCCTCTTGTCAGGAATATCAAATCATCTTCCACCTCTAACTATGTCCCCTACATCCAACCGGCATCTAGACTGTGACCTGCTACCATAAGCTCCATTAGTTTTCTCTTCCTGATTTTGACTAATCCTCAATTATCCTTGTATGTGTAACTCTGATAAGCTCTAAGGATTTTTGCATTAACCTCTACCTACTTCTCCTAAGCCATTGCAAGAATTTCCTGAGTCTCAACCAACCTGTCATTGTTTGCTTTGCAACTTTTGGTCTCTTTCCTCAAGCTACTCAATGTATCTGCTATACCAGTAGAATACTATTCTCCATGTTGACCAATTGATCTATAGGGAGGGTAATGGGAAATGTAGTCTACCATTTTTCTCGTCATATTTGATTATCTTCTTCTTGCAAGTGTACCATGTCAGATAAACAAAATAGATACCAAAATCAAATACAAACCTTAATGATGTTTAGGGCGGGCTTATCTCATCTCCAATATCAGTCCACATTAGCATGTACATTTATAATCATAAGCATATCCATATAATCATATCAACACATCGTCATAACAACATAATAACATCATGCATGACCATGCCAACTATATACCATGACCTCATTCATGACAACCATAACCTTGACAACATTAGAATTTACCCAAGAGAGCACAACCTGCTCTGATACCACCCTGTAACTACCTCCTCCCACATTTACCCACTTTCACGGCTTGCCTAGGGTAAACATGAGCTAAGGGTCACTATGATAAGACTCAACATCCTATATGAACATAAGGAAATGAAGTTAACAACTTGAGACCTTACTAAATTCCCTCAGGTGTTATAAGACCTTCACGAGCAACCCAACCCCTCCAGGTGTCCATCCCCTAAGATGATTGACATTTTCACTGAATTAAAGCTCCAATCACGTCCCTTTCCAAGCCCTCCAAGCGACTGAGAGCCTCCAATCGCTCTCATGATCCTACCTAAGTGTGATTATAGCCTTTTTTGGTCAGTGCCATGCCAACGACTGCAAGATTTAAGGCTATTTTCCAGGGCTAGGACCCAGTCTCTACCTAGAACTCCATGAAACTTCAAGAACTCTTAAAAGACATAGAAACAATGCTTGTAAACAAAAATTGAAACCAAGACTTAACCCCACCTTCCCCAATTGGGACTGACATTCTGTCCAACACTTGGTAAACCTACAACCTATAGGTCATGAATGAAAATCTAAACATAATGATCTAAAAAATTATTTTAGGTTTAATAAGAAGGGTCACTGCCTTCTCACTTTAGCTATCATAACATCAATTAGGTCTTAAATTCATTATTCATTCAAGTACAATTAAAAGAATGAAAAGATCCATGACTAATAACTGTCAAATAACCATGCTTATAACCAACATATAACCAGATAAATAACAATGAGAGAACAACCATTAAAGCCACATAATAGAAAGTACATTTACTCATCAAAAGCAAGATCAACTTAGCTCTTATTAAACATAGGAAAAATCCAACCAATTTCTGGACTTCCACATACCACCTGACCATATATTGGATGAACCAAATCTTTCTTTCAGCCAATCACCCTTGTGCCATATTCTAAACATGAATGTGGAATCTCATGGGATGAACCAATCCATAAAAAACCAAGGGAATCCATAGGCTAAACCACCTCCACCCTCACCATACCATGACCTCACCTAAAACCGGCGCCGAGATCACAAAACCAAACTGATATTGGATGCCTCATAATTTATTCTCCAATACCTTGAGGAAATTTCTTGTCTCCACTCTCATGTTTTACCATGTATCTTGTCATTACCAGTCAAGGGGTTCCTAGGCCTTTGGAAATTTTCCTGAGACCACCTCACCTGGACACAAAATCTTCCAGCAATCACAAGCTCAAACTGAGAACAACCCCATCACACTATGGTTATCTAGAAATGGCAAGGCTAGGATAAAATCCACTATCAAACCCAACAAAACCCATGTCAATGATAGGAAGAGAACCAAATGCCAACATGCACATACCATGAATTCCAAAACTATCTAGGAAATCATACATGAAACCTGTTACCTACAAGTATTCCTGCTTAGGCTACTTGATCCAAAATTTCCTTTCTTGATCCTTACTTTCCTTGTCCTTTCTTTGCTTGCTTTCTTTCCTTCTCCTCTTAGTTCTCTTCACCTCTCTAAAAACTAATTCCAAAACTAAACTGATGAAAGGCTACCAACTAGTGCTTTGATGTATTTTTGTTATTCATGCCTCTAATTTCTTTAATTTTCCTTCATTTTCCTCCTCACATGCAACCTATGACCGTTCACCTCCCTTTTCTCCTAATTTCCTTTATTTTCATAAATAAAATACCAATAATGTTTTTTTTCCTTTTCAAAGCCTTTGTTATTTCCTTTGCCAATTTCCCCTTAGCCATAAACACATCAAGTGATGCCCACTAGGATATTTTTTCCAACTTTCATCTTGAAATAAGTGTCCCTTGACCATAGTCTTATTTTTCCTTTATTAACTTTTATTACATGAACTTTTAACCCATGATTGTTACAAAGAACATGATTTTGACTCAAATTTGAGTATGAAACCCATACTCCAAAAATAAAATATAATTTATTTTTCTTTCTTTACAAAGAATATGCAATGTCATGGTTACAATTAGGTCATCATGAATACCGAACCTAGTTACAATTTTCAACAGATTTAACTTCTTTAACTTAACATTTTTGAGCCAGTGCCTCTTGTATTTTTTATAAAATTTCCAAAATGTTCTTGAGAAAGATTTGAAAAAAGATGAATTGATCGTGCTTGTCTTAGTCACAGTGCTAGCCTCTATGGTTCCAACGAAAGGATGTGTTACTTCTTTTTTCTCTTCAATAATGAATTATAGCTCTATTAATGCTTCTTCTTTCTCTACCAATTACTGGTGCAACTAATCCATCATCTTAATGAGCCTCTCCTACCAATCATCCATTTGAATGAACTTCTTTCCAAACTACACAAATTGAACTCTACACTTGTCCCAATGTTCCACGACAATGGTGATGGAATCTTGGTGTTCAATAAATTGGTTTTTTTAGAAATGGCAGTAGTATTGCTAAAGTATCAATGTTCTTCTCCATTTTATATTATCCTTAAAAAAATATGGACCTTCTCTTTTAAGTGTCTATTATTTTCTTGAAGCTACAAATTGATGGACCATAAATATTCTAACCTTTGTTTTTTTACTTTATCCATGCTACATCTACTTTCTATTCAAAGTTTTAGCATTTGCATCATATTTAATAATTCAATTTCTATCTTATCTTAAGGTTAATAAGTGTGGGACTCATATCCCTCATGCTTCACCAACATGAATTCTCTATGAAAATGAATTTTTATTATCTTAACAACTGCTCAAAAATAATTACAAGACCATTTTTCTCATCGCAATTCCAAGTGCTTTGTCTTTAAAATTGATCTCCAAGCCTTTCGTGCTCAATAAAAATCTAAGTGCAACTTTACTACTCATTATTCTTTAATAGGCATGTAAAGGATGACTTTTTTTGTTGGCTTGGTAATTCCATGGAAAACAACAATAATGAATAAAACACAAACCCTTTTGTCATAGCCAAATTGTTGTGCAATTTCATTGTGCTATATGTCAATAAAAAACAAATTATTTACTCAATTAAATTTCATTGACTCATTTTCAAATTATTGTGGAAACTAAAATCAATTCTTTAATGATGAACAAAGATGAAACAACATCATGGTTCTATGTGCTATTATTTCTAAATTTTTTGGCTTGGTTGATGAATTATAATCCTCTCCCCAAATGTCCAATACAAAATCAAACATTCAATATCCAAATTTATAGTTGTAGGTAATGCCAAAACCACTTGTCCAAAATTATATTTGAATGCATCACAATACTCAATAGTCTCTTAATTAAAATATAAACAAGGGATTCAATTGTGGTTTCCAATCACCATCATTTTGAACACCAAAGGTTCACCCAACATTTGGTTTTCTCCTTGATACTTCAACAACCTCAACCATATAATGCTCCTACATTATCCATGAATCATGCCAATAGTTGATTGGTCACTCATTCTTTAGCCTTTACATAAAGAAACAACTCATAATTTCTCTCATCTTTGTAAAATCAACCATGCATATAAAAACCTATTACGGTCTTATCAAATGAGAAAAATGTTATCTATTATGTATTTAGGGACCTATCACCTCCACTCAATAGCCACCACATAGCCTTTGAGAGGGAGGCACACAATCTACATGGATCCATGTGGCCTCAAGAAGGAATAATTTACAATGCGCAACATTAGGAATAGGATGACATGAAGAAATACAAATAAAAATGAATGTGAAAATAGAACACAGAAGAACACAATACAAAAGATACCTCGATATGCATGGTTCATCCGTTATTGGCTATGTCCACAAAGAACAACCAATCCTTTCGTTATTTTATTTTATTTATTTATTTATTTTCTGGAAAAATGAAGGGATAACATTTATGGCACATCCATTGCAACCTCCTCTTAACTCTATCACAAGCTCATCTCTCAGACGCAACATTCTCTACAAATACACATCTGTAATACAAATAACTCATAAAAAGGGTTGCCTTATAGGGTAAAAAGGTACCAACATAACTTCTACCATTAAGTATGTGACCTAATGATGAAATACACAATTTGACTACAAAATTACAATATTTCACAAAGCATTCTTCCAAAAGAAAATCTTCCCTCAAACCCTTGACAAGGGGGATCCAAAGAATTTTGTCACTTCCACCCCAAAACCCCTTTGAAATAATAATGGGGTTGGGGGGATGGAAGCCCCCCAAACCCTCCCACCCAATAGGAATTGGGATCCAAACACAATTGAAACAAGACCTATGGATGAGGAAGATAATCAAGCTCCAAAACCAACAATTTCCACTTGGAGACCTGTCACAACAATTCTATCACTATTGCACATATTGGAATATGCTCTAAATTTATACCAAACAAGTTTCTCATATTCACTTTCATACTTGAAGGCCAACTGAAACTGAGTAAGAACTTAGTTTCTTCCCAATTACCATATTTGTTAGCTTGTCTGTAGAATTAAGGCTAGTGTGTGTCTTTTCAAACTTCAATTGTCCATATTCCAAAATTAATTGTATGAAATGGTACAGAAGTTGTATATTGTACAACTTTATCTTCTCCTACTTTTTTCCCAATTTCTCCATAAACCTCTATAGGAAAGCCATTTCTTTACTAGCCTTTGTAGCAATGACATACTCTACTTCCATTACTGAAAGTGAAATAACCTTTTGCAATTTTTAAATCCAACTTTTTGTTGTTCCACCTACAATAAAAACATACATTATGGTGCTCCACCTACCACATAAAAATTAACATATCCCATTAGAGTAGTGTTTGAATCTACAAAACATGATCATCGAGTAGTCATACCTCTCATATTCCTGGAAATCCACTTTACTACCTTCCAATTCTCTTTACATAGATTGTTTATATACCTAATCACAACTCCCACTGCATGTGCAATATTTGGCCTCATGCACACCATTTCATCCATGCAGCTACCAATTGTCAATGAGTAGAAAACCTTAGAAAACCAATCTATCTACTCCTATGCCTTGTGACACATCTCCTTAGTCAGTTTGAAATGACTTGCCAAAGGTGTGCACATTGATTTTGCATCCTACATTTTAAATTTTTCCAACAACTCTATGTACCCACCTTGAGACAATGTTAATTGGTAATTTTCTTATCTCTTGTTATTCTCATATTAAGTATTTTCTTTGCAACACCCAAATCTCTCATTGCAAATGAATTAACTAATTTTATTTTGAGAAAATTTGTATCATGAATGTTACTACATACAATAAAATTATAATATAACTACAATTATCTAGTTTATTAAAATAAACAAAGTTGTCTAAATAGCATCTACTATAACCTTTCCACACAATAAATCTATTGAATTTCAAACAAATACCAATTTAGGTCATGCAAGCTCTTCTTCAACCTACATAATAATTTTTGTTTCTTTTTTACTTGATATCCCTATAGCCTCTGCATATTAATCCTTCCTCCAAGCCCCCATGGAGAATTGTTATCTTTACATCTAGTTGTTTGAAATGAAAATCCTCTATTGCCACTAGACTTAAAATAGTTCTAATTAAAGTCATTTTAATAGTATGAGAAAATAATTCATCAAAATATATACCTTTCTTTTCTGCAAACCCATTTACAACAAGTATGGTCTTGTGCTTCTTCTTACCTCCATATTCTTCCTCCAATCTATGAACCTATTTATTTTGCAATGCCTTTACCTATAGACAAACCAATACCTAAGTTTTGTTATGGACTAAAGAGTCCATCTCCTCCTTCATGGATTTCTCCCACTTCTTTTTGGTTTCTACCTACATTGTTTCTTCATATTTTTCTAGTTCACTTGAATAAGTCAATATTGCATAATAAAATGATGGATATTATCATTCAAAGGGTCTATATAAATTAGTATATCTTATAAAACTTACGAGAGTTTGAGGTACATATTGTTCTTGATTTTTTTATTGGCACCTTTGGAATTTTATTTTTTGTGATTTCATCAAACATTGTGTGCCTTTTCCTATTTCTTTCCATGAAACTAATCTTTGTATGTGAGCCCATCATTGAACACCACATCTCTACTCCTAATGATTTTTTGATTTTCAAAATCCCACAAGTGATAACCAAAATCATTAACTCCATATCTAATAAAAGTACACATTTTTTTCCCTTAAGCTTTGTTCTATTTTCTCTATCAATATGGACAAATGCTTTACAACCAAAATTCTTCAACAATAAGTAGTTTGCCTTTCTACCCATACATGCCTCATTTGGAATGCCACCATCCAAGGAAATTGAAGGCCCTATATTGATTAAACAAACAACATTATCCATATCTTCTACTTAAAACCATAAGGGCAATCTTGCATGTAATCTCATACTCCTTGCACACTCCACAATTGTTCTATTAATCCTTTTTGACACATCATTTTCTTTAGGTGTTACTACGACTATTTTCTCTCTATGAATCCCATGGTATGAGTACTAATTATTGAACTCATTATTATAGTATTTGATGGCATTATCTGATTTGAGATACTTCAACTTATTTCCTATCTCATTTTCAATAAAGGATTTCCATTTCCATTGTTTAAAAGTGTTAGATACATCGAGTTTTTTATGAATGCAATGAACACATCATCAACAAAATTAACATAATAATAAAATCCATTAAGGGATGAAACTTGTTCCCACGCATCTATATGTACAAGCTCTAACTTTTCACTATTTTTTTCTTCCGAAGTCTGTGAAATCTAACTCTCTTCTATTTTCCATAAACATAGTGTTCACAGAAATCCAAAGCAACTTGCTTCAAATATGGAAACCAATTCATTGAGTGGATAATATACATGTCCTTCTCACTCAGTCTGTTCGATCTTATGATAACACAATATTGTATCCACTCCTACAGAAGCTAATCAATAAAAAAATCAACATTATTGGTGTTGAAATATGTAACTAGGTTCGTTCTTCATAATGACATGTGTAATTATGATTTTATATATTTAATCAAAAAGAGAAAAATAAATTTATTATTCCGAGTCTTGAAGCATGGGTTTCATGCTCAAGAGAATTTATTTTATAGGTCAAGCACCCATTAAGTGCTTCTAGGTTTGTCATAAAGTCATTGAGTCATTGTCATGTATTAAAGACCCTTTTAGGCATGTTACATATTGAAAAGAAAAAATTATTTGAGTCAAAATAGATTCAAAAGACCCTCCAAGACCTTGTCATCAAGTCAGCCTACACAAGTGGAGAAATCAGCCTAAAGAAAGAAATGTGTACCCTTCAAAAGCCTATAAATACGAAGGAACTTGACTTCATTAGGATACTCACTCAAGCAAGTTCGATCTCCTCAAGGTAGAATCTAGAAAAGGACAAAAAGGGAGAAGAAAAGAAAGATAGATGCTTTTGGGCCTCTCTCTCTCTCTCTCTCTCTCTTGCGTTAGGGTTTCCACTGTTGTTGGGCAAGTCAAAGTTTTATTGGGAAATTCAAAGTGCTAGTGGGAAAATCAAAGTTTTGCTGGGCAAATTCAAAGTATTTATGGGAAATTGGAAGTCCTATAGGGCTAGTTGAAGTGTTTATGGGAGGTGGAAGTGTTAGGAAGAAACTAATGGGTCAAAGTTCCAGAAGAATCTATTAGGTAGGTCGAAGTTCCAGAAGAATCTACTGAGAAGGTCGAGGTTGTAAAAGAATCAGCTGGGAGGTCGAAATTACAGAAGTTGTAGGAAGGAAAGCTCATTAAGGAAAATATATTTGACTTTGTCTTGGAGGGCCTTGGTTAAGGGTCATAGGTCTTGGAATTTGTCAATTGAAGATTCTATAAGAAGAGAATAATTATTACAGGTTTTCCTCTTAGTTGGAGAGGTTTTGGCCCTGTACGATGCCTACCTATTGTGTCCTATTGTCTCATTGTTCCTTATGTTTTAGTAGTTGTTTGATGGTAGAGAACACTAATTATAATAAAGGAAAGAATAAGTAAATCAAGAAAAGTAAAAATACATCATAAACAGTTATCAAAGAAAGAGAAATCACCTTCACTTGTTGCCCCTAGATTTCTCAACATTGTATTAAATCTAAGGTGATAAGACAAGGAAAGGGTGACTTAAAGAAGGACACTCAATGGATGAAGCACTAGAATATCATCAAGAGTATCAATCATAAAAGTGTTGATCATCTCAAAGGCACTTCAAGGATAAGGATTACATCATCATCTTGAAGTAAATCACTCAATAAGATCTCAAAAACCCTAGTTCATTCAAAGAAGGATTCTACACTTGAAAGAGGATTACTTTATCACATATAATAAGGAGACTATTGTAGCGGCTAAAACCACTCTCCAAACTTTTTCTTTAGCTTCGTTTTGGAGCCTCCCTACCATAGTTTCAGAGCAACTTGTCTTGCTTCGTTAAGTTCACAAGCTTTAGTGTTTTTCTTGCACAAAGGGAGCCTAGCGATCACAACTTGATGCATTGCCCTCACAAGATCATCACTCGGACTTGGTCCAGCTGCAAGCTGAGCAGCTCCCCCAAGAAATTGTGTAAATCTAGAAGGAAACCAACTTTCCCTCTAGAAATTGTGCAATCCTCACTCACAGCCTACTGGGCTCCATAATTTCGCAATTCTAGCAGTCAACGCTCACAGTGAATATTGCGCAACTTTACTTAGCAGGGATGCTCAGCCCAGAATATGTGCAAATTTGGGTAGCAGTCAGCTACTCTACCCAAAAATTGCATAAATCTCCTGGGTAGCCAGCCCAACTCCCATCCAGAAATGCACATTTTCTCCCAACAGTTGAACAGCCTCTTGCATGTGCAGATGAGTTGACTGGTTCCCTTTGGGACCGAGCAAAATTGGCTTGCATGCATGGGCTTCTTCTCCCAAGACAACATGCAAAGACATCCCTTTTTTTAGGGACCTATTTTTGGAAGTTAGAGGTTACAGGCAAGGATCACTTTAGAAACCTCCCACCAAGTGTCGCTTTCCTTAGATTTGTGGCATGCACGTTAGAACTTTGATGTTATGAAAACTCATCGTCTGGACACTGCAAAGCTCATTCCTCACATCAACCTTGTAGCCCTAACACCCCACATCACATCTAGGAGTTTTTGGCACATTCAGCTCAGTTGTTTCAGGGTAAGCCTACTTTCCATGCCTTGTGTTGCATTTCTATCACTTTTTGTGTATTCGCTTGTGTGAGTGTTTTTGGCTTGACTTCTTTGAATGCTTGTTGTCATTGTTTACATGTACACTAGCTTGTCATAGCACTGTTTCAGTTTTCATTGCTATATCACTACTGTCGCATGCATGAAATTGTTTTACACGAATAGTCGTCGATTCAACGACTCGCTTCATGCACATGCATGTTGATTTGTTTACTGTATATTTCATTCATGTTTTCATGCACTGTCAATCACTTCCGCTTTCACTAGTTTTCTCCATGCATTCACTCTCATATTTGCTTTCAGTTTCCCATCAACGAGTCGAGCCAACCTTGGTCTGGGCTCTGCCTTCACTGAGATAGCATTGCGCAATCTGAGGAATGAAGGCTTTGTCTTCCTCTCCAAAAATGCACATTCCTACCAAAAACTATCCTCTAGGATTGTTTTGTGCATTTCTGAGGGACAGTGACTATTGGCCCAAAAAATTGCACAATGTAGTCACTGAGCCTGCAACCATTGTTGGCTGAGATTGCGCATTGCGCAACTCCAGTAGCTAGTAGCTAGACTAGACTATGCATTGCGCAATTCCAGTAGTCAGTCAATCTTCCAGCAACCTAGACTGTGCCTTGCGTGGTCTTTGTAGTTAGTCCCCCGACCTCTCGACTGAAATTGCATGACCTTCATGATCAATCACATAGCTGTGTTGCAAGTCAGTTCTTAAGTTCATTTTGATTTTCAATTGACATATTTCTTGCCATGAGTGTTTCCACGTCTCCAGCTATTGCAAGTGTTCATCTACCTCTCAATAGTGTAGGTACAATGGTTTCCAATAGAGCAAAGTCGAAGACATCGTTTAAAGCACACCTGGAGATGTAGTCGATCAAATGTCTATGAGCTTACCTACTTATGAATATATCAAGTTTTTCATAGACAAGGACACCAATATATGACAACAAAAACATCACAACGAGCAACATCATGAACATCAGCTGAAGGAAACATACCGAATGCAATGAATGCAATGAATCAAGCAAATGCAACGAATGCAGTGAATGTAAAATGCAACGAATGCAACGAATGCAAGAGGAAGTTTGTTGACAACATGGAGGTGGAAAAAAGTTGCAATCTCAAGTAGATCCACTAATGATGAAAGTAACTCTGGAGACTCAGGCTGTGAGGTGACGGGGCGTCATGAATATTGCGCAAAGACAGAGAATGGAACAAAGAAGGAGTTTCATGTGCTGAAGCAGCAACTCAAGGAAGAACATGAAGTTGCACAGGCAAACGAATGAGTTGCAGTAGGAACATGAATAACAGTGGGCATAACATGCACTCACGGATGAAACTGCACCCGTACAAGTTATAGATCTATCCCAATAGTTGGCACGGAGTAGACATGGTGAGAACTGTTGTTGAATGCATGCAAGGGATTCAACATTATGCATGTCATTGTGTGCACACATGCGATCCAACCCATTCATCACAATCACCAAGGCGAAGACAAGAAACAATTCCAACTGGCGTTGAACATGTACTTTGACAAGTTTATTCGCATGACCACCAACACACACTTGAAGATTAGCACGGACACTATGAATCAGTGTGTTGTCAATTCAGTCGCACCCAAGAAGATCATGTGCATGTTAGCAGATGAGTTGGATGAAGGAGTCGAGCCAATGCATCAGTCGCAGCGGAGGAAAGAGTTTGCTTCAGCAAGATGTCACCATGGGGTGCATGCACACCATCATGGATGACCAAGCTTGGCATCAACTCACCACCTTCACCATCACAAGCATGTAAAAGAGTTGGTATCACCTCAACAGATCGAGTTTCAGTGATGTCTTACACGGCTTGCTCAAGCCATTTTGTCTCACATGAACACATGTGCATTGTAATGTAACGTCATGTCAAGTGGAAGTTCAAGTGTCAATAGTTAGATGTAATAGTCATAGAGTAGATGAAGAGTCATGAGGGTATATGAACTGTCACAAAGGGGAATTTCAAGGGTTTCCCCACCCTTTGCTATAAATAGAACCTGATAACTCATTGTAAAGTCTTTTGGATAGCCAAGCTTCCGATAAGACTATCTTAGAGAGAGCTTGGACAGTATTGTAATGCGCCTTGGCTTGTCCATTGCATGGAGCTAGTACATCTCTTTGGAGGAGTAGGCGGATGTAGTTGTACAGTTCCACCATTGGGGATAGTGGGTGTACATGGATGTATTGTATCACTGGAACTTAAACTTCTCTATATAATAAGAGCTATCATGTTTCATGCATAAGTTGTATTGTATTCCAACTGTCATTTTTACTCTAAATGGCATATGTATTTGTTTTCTTATGCATGCATGTTGTTGGGCTGTGAATACGACCACCTTTTTAACACTTATTTCATCCATTTTTACTTTTCTTTATCATGTTATTAATCACGGTTTATCATATAATTCTATTTTATAATGATTTATGCTCTTATGAATGAATATTATTTATTCTCCTCTATTTCTAATAAATTGATGATTATGAATGATTTTATCAATGATAGTTTCAATAAATTAGTTGTAAACATTATCACCATTTACCTCCAAGATCAATTCTAGATTGAAGATTTGACCATTTAAATGTGCCAACTCAGAAATTCTTGGTTGGAAAAGATAACAATTTTGTAGTTGTAGATTCTGAGCAAATGAAAGAAGAATTTGGAAATTGGTAGATGGTTTTTGTCCAGAATGGCCTATAACTTTATAAAGAATGGTTTTCCCCAATTTCGGCTTTTACTAAGAAACGTAGGGTTCTTTGTAGCACAATTTTCTCAGATTTGTTGTTTCGCGGTCCTCCAAATCTTAGTTGCAAAGCCAAATTCGTCTTGCTCTTGTTAAGAGATGGATGGAAATATATCTTCTTGTTGATCAATTGGTTGGAAACAATCCAATTTTGTAATAGAATCATGTTGTAATTATCTCTATTGTAACTGCTCTCTGATCTCTCTCTATTTAAATGAAAACAGAGATCAGAGATGGGGATGGCTAAGAGAATGGAGAATTGATGATTTAGAATTAAGAATTCATGATAGGACAGGAGGAAGAAAGGATTGTTTCATGTTGTAAGTCTCAAAGCTTCAGCTGTTGTAATCATTTCACCATTTAATGATTAATACCTTATTTGGGAGTTGCCGTTCATTCTTTTCATCTGAAGTAACCCAGCAGCATCCGCTGGCGGCTAAGGGCCCAGTCTCTGGTGGAGTACGCTGTTGCTGCTGTATATTATCTTCTTAGTTTATGAGCGGTTTTGCTTATTAGCGTTATTTGGTAATCTGGTATGTTTTGTTATTTTACATCACGGTTCTGTTATATTCGATTCATGTTCAAATAAGTAATATCGTTCTCAATGCCAGGAATGTCGTATTGATTCATCTTGACTTGGTAACGCATTGCTATTCTTTCAATCATTGATATAACGTTGCTGATCCTTACAGAATGTATTGTTGTTCAATTACAGCGTATCCATGTTGTAACACTTATTAATTGGTATTATTGAATTCATCTTAGAAATTATATTTCCTTGCGACTGTTGAATCTATGAACGTTGCTGCATTCTAAAAGACAGTCGTATTATTTATAAGTAAGACTGACAAGTGGATTACCAATATTAGATTGCTATTGAGGTGTGCCATGTGTTAAGTTACTGTATATTTACGTTTGACTTTCCAACGTTGTTTCATATTCATCATTAGTTAATGCTGTTCTATTTATGTGTGTTGTTTAATTCATCCTTAAAGATAGAGGATTGCCATTTTATTTCTGTAGAACATGATTGTTGCATTTATTCTTGTAGACTAAGGTGTTGTTGCTTATTGAATTCAGTTGCTGTTACATTTCCAACCTACTATTCCATTTCCTGTTATTCGCATTATCTTTGCTTTGGTGTGCAGAACGATCTGAAACTGTAGTGGGCATTGGCATTTGCTGTCTAGTCCTCAGATTGATGATCTGTTTCTTGATTACTTTTGGTTACATCGGTTTCCAAAGGGATGAGTTATTGTTACTGGACCCTTGACTGATACATTGCTTATTTTTCTGAATGAATGATTTAGGCTTCAAGGTCTTTTGCTGTAAGTAGATCTCATTTTGAGCATTCGTTTACTCTTGTATTTTGAGCACTGTACTACATCTTTCATAACATTACTCTTGAGAAAATAGCCACCTCAGACTGAGTACACTCTTGGAATAGAAAGTCGTCCCTGGGTTGATAATTAATGTGAGGTAATTAGGAGTTGAAAAGACACCTTTTTATCGCTCGACATTTTGGCGCCATTGCCGGGGAGAGTGTAGCCATTTCTAAAGAGTAGTGTGAATCTGATGAGTGCCTGCTAGGAGAGAATTGGGTATTAAAAACGGAAGGTAAGAACCTGCATACTGAGCATGTAACAACCCTGATCCCCCGCCCGCTTTCCGACAGATTTGTTAATTTTTTTTGGGTAGAAATAGATGTTTGAATTTTTGTGTGAATGACTAGGAAAAAAATAGAAATTTTGAAAAACGAATCACATGATCTCACTCAAGTGGTGATGTAAGCACCACCCATTTCACTAACTAATTGACAGGAACATTTGAAGAAGGAGCCTCGAAGAAACACATGAAGAACATCTTCTATTATGGTAAGAAATGGCTCACATTTCTACTTT
>APFE031024260.1:5863-26716 GCA_000404065.3 Pinus taeda | reverse complement strand
TTTGGGAGAAATTTTTAAGAATTATAAATTTAAGTTGTTTCATAGTGTTGAATTTATTTACCACTTTAAAATAGTAAATCACAAATTTTCTCTAAGTTGTCTACCATTCCAACAACAAAAAAAAGAATTACGATAAAACGTCTTGAAAAAACTAGTCTTCAACTAACACTCTTTGCAACCTGTAATGCTGATATAGAAAATGAATCACCACCACTGTTCTTGGTTCTTGGGTCTCAAATATAATTAGGTGTATCTTGAGAAGAAATGTTGTTTTAGCCATTTTATAGTCTAGCAAACCAAAAGACATGCATAGAGGAAAAAATAAATGAAAAAGTTGTTAGTAGATTTACAGGAAAAAAATGAACTAAAAAGGTGTCACCAACAAAACTTTGTGCTATTGAATTTCAAGACCTAAAGAATGAAATAAATATAAATAAAGCAAGAAAGTCAATTATCTACTAAAGTGAGCAGGTTATGCTAGCCTATCATATTGATTAACTTGGTGAGAAAATATCTCTTCTCCCAAATTGCAAAAACTTTACGTAGGGAGAGACCTTTAGCGGACTCAATGTTTTTGGCCTTTAAATGACGTTTAGGTTTTAACCTTATGCGATACATGTATTTGAATTCTTCGAGTGAAACTACCCTCATTCTTTTATTCACTTGCATTCTTTTGGGTATCTTTCTATAACTATAGAATAAATGAGAAAAATATTATGTTCCATAGTTTATTCAAATAATTTAAGAATGTATGTATTTGTTTGTTGGCTGAAAAATCAATTTCACAACTGTAGAATTTCCACAAATATTACAATTGATTCAAAAAAATTTCTCTTTTCTACAATATTTCATTGTAGGATCAATATAAAACCAAAGTAGATGCAATTTTCCTTGGACTAAATTTCAATACATGATGCATTATGGTAGGGGATACATGATACATTATGGTAGGGGGAAGGGGATTAATTGATGTAAGAGGGCGTATAAAAATTTCAGTATGGGTGTTGCTCAAGGAATGATAGGAAAAATCATATAGATTTAGAGGGATTTCACCTATGTCATAGGATATTGTTGATTTGTACAATTTTTGACCAGAATATTAATTGTATTTTGAAGTATGTGGGAACATGTATTTACAATATTGTTAATGAAATAAAAAATAAAGGTGCTTTATTGAGGGAGAAAACCTCATCACTTTTGAGTAAGTGAAGCTAAGTGATAGAGAGAAAAGGAAAAAATAAATAACCATTATTAAATGTCTAATGCAATTCCCCATAAAAGGAAGCTCCCAATTGAAACGTTTAGCAAACAAGAGGAAGCATAACCATTAAGCCACTTAAAAATTCTTCTTAAAGTGCAACAATTGGCATAGTACTAAGCAGTAGTGATTTTGGTAACTACACAAATGTTTTTACACAAAATAGTGCAAGACACAAAACAGTCCAAGAAAGAAACGTTGGTCCAAGTTCCTGAAGAGCCCTATAAGAAGGATGGCACTATAGATATTTAGGATGAATTTCTTATGTTGGTATTGGATAGTTGAACTTGCATGGTTTTTGGAAAGCATGGGCTTATAATCTAATCAACCCTCCTTCTATATGTAACTCATGGTTTCTCTAAACATGGAAAAATCTACAAAGGAAGGAACTCATCAATATAGTGCATCAACATGGTGTCTAGAAAGAGTGAGATCCCTAAGGGTACTGTATAGAATGAAGTGGGTATTGATATTCTCTACAGTTTTTTTTCAAGCTCTAGGCATACAAAGGGTTTCTTTTGACAACTTGTAATATAAAACAAAAAAGTCCTATATAGAATTGTGAATGTCATAAAATTTCAATGATTATGGCAAGGAATTCTAATTATGCACCCTTCGTTAATATGTGATAAATGCATTTTCTGGTGCAACCTAGCCCAAAGGGCCCACAGTTCCACACATCCATATGTAATGACGTGTCCACAAATATCTGCTGTGTCCTCGCGTGGAGATCATCTGCGGAGATTTCTTCACAGTGGGTGACAGTTGTGAGTTTAATGTGGCATTTATGGCTCGTCCTAACGCCTCGATTCTGTTTCCGACTCGCTCTTTGTGTCAAACAACCGATTCTTTTGGTTATTCTGGATTGTTCTTTTCTCTGGGAATGTCTGCCAGGGTTTTCTGGGTTTGCTCTGTGGAATACTGTTTCGTTTGCAATGAAGAATATTGGTTGTCTTCGGTTGATAATTGTTCACGAACCCTCCTTCGCTCGACTTGGCTGTGAACTTATGGAAAGTGTTGCTCGTAAGCTGTTGTCGCTCGGCTTTGTGGTGTTGATTCGAATCTGGTAAGCTTCTAGGTGTTGCTTTTATGACTGCATGGGCTCTGTAAATGGTTTCCCATCAGATGTGCCCTTCGTATTCTTGTTTGTTGTACGTAGACCTGCGTATATGGTTCGGTCAGGGTTTCCTTTCGTTTTCTTTCTCGTTTTATTGTGGACATGTGTATGTGTTGCTGTTAGGACTTACTCTTCGAACTCTTCTTGTTTCTCGGCTCAAATCTGGTTCCAAACCTCACGCTTTCCGTTACTCTGGGTTTTCATTTCGTGAACGTTGGTGTTTGTTCTGAGCACAAGGTTACTTTGGCGGTTGCTCGTTGGCTCGAACAAGTATTGTCTTTCGTCCATGCTTCAATCTATCCAGCTTCTATTACTATTACTTACCCACTTGGCTCCTTTGATCTCCTGCTATGCAACTTGTCCGGGACGTCGCTATGGCTCAATTTTGACTCGGCTTGCTCAGGTAATTATGATGATTTTCTCAGCATGCCATGGTTTTCTTAATTGAATGGTTTCTCCCTTAACACACATGTAGCTTAACTTGATATTTGTTGATTATAGGTCGTTGGTTGCGACCTGAGCACGCGGGTTCTCGAGTCACTTTTGTCACAGTGAACCGGTTCTCGGTAGGCCTGACTCCTCAAGCTTTTCAGTCTATTATTTCGAATGGTTAATGGCCACGGTTACTGTAGCTTGTCTGTAGTTTGTCGTTGTCTGTAGCTTGCCTTTGCTGCTTCTTCCACTTTCAATTTGCATAATGGTTGTTAAATGGAAAAGGTTGTCGTTGGCTATGGTTGAACCCTCGTCCGGGGTTTTGGTTGTAACGCTACTTTGGTTACACACTTAATATTGTTTTGCTTACGGGAATGGAACCCTTCGTATACATAAATGTTGTATTTGATAATGATTAATAGAAATGCTTGGCAATCAATTTTGATTTTTCAGTGGAATTCAAAAAAAGTGCGTAACAGAGTTACCTCTGTTATGTTGTCGCTTTATGTGTGCAATTATTTGGCCGTCGTCATTTTCTATGTGCAACTATTTTGTCCTATACTTCAGTTGTTTATGCCTCTCGTTTCTTTTCTTGACTGTGTGCAGAAATCCATCCAATATTGGAGATAAATTGTGTGCTCATATTCAAGATGTAGAACACTGTGTTACACAGGCATTCTCGATTTGTTACTTTATCCAACTGTAATAAAAATTAATATTAGAATGAACAATGAAAATGTTTACAGATGGAAAATATTCTGAATGATATATATTTGTATGTTGTTCGTTTTATTTCTCCTTCTGAAATTGCTGAACCCTTTCCCTCTGTTACATTTTGGCTTTTATGCCCTTCCATTTCAGTTGATTTTGTAGTTAATCAAACTGCCATAGGATTTAGTTACAAAAAGATCTTGTTATCGTTGATAACCATATTTGTCTCACATTACAAGATTTGTATGAGCAGTTTGTCATTTCTCTCCTAATTTAACGAACTATTCCCTAGCTATTGTTCGAACTACAGTAATTCTAGCCATTTAACTAAATGTGACTGAATTCACCAACTCTGTAAAAAAAAAAGTTAAAAAAAAACTATCTCATAAATACATAAAAATAAAATAATCCAGTTTATCAATAACCTTCAAACCTGGTTGAGACTTTGCCCGGTTATGGCGAGCTGGATGCTCCTGCATCAGGCTCCCGGGGTAAAAAGAGATCATGACTCCGGTCCATGAGCTCCTCGACCGAAGTTCCTGTTTGTGCAATCTGCCTGGCATCAAGCCATGAGCTGTCCTCAATTGGACGGTTCTTCCACTTGACTAGGTACTGTAAGTAGTTCTTCCGCCGAGTACGTTTAGCCACCTGAGTTTTGAGGATGCCTTCGATATCAGGAGGTTGAACATAAGGCATCTGTCTCTTCCAAGTTTCTCCATCTTCCTGGGTATTTCGTGTGGATTGTCCGGGTCCATCTTTTTTTTCCTCCATGGGGTCATATGTGTACGGGAACAGATCTGCTATGTTAAATATAGGTGAAATGCCTATTCCAGGTGGGAATTGTATCTCGTAGGCATTTGCCAAAAATTTCCGAAGGACTTTACAAGGCCCTATCTTTTTGTACTTCAGTTTATTGTATGTACCCTTAGGGAAACGTTCTTTACGTAGGTGTGCAAGGACTTCGTCCCCCACTCCAAAATGAACTTCCCTCCTCTTTAAATCTGCATGTTGTTTATATTTTAAGTTGTTGTCCTGTAACTTTGCCTTCACCTATTCGTGTAAGTCTCTCATTTTGTTAGCAAAATCCTCTCCGTCCGCACTCTGTCGTTCCTGTAAGCCAAGATCCCGAAGCTCATGCACTCCACGAGGGTGCATGCCATATAGGATCTGAAAGGGACTGAAACCTGTGCTACGATTGGGTGAGTCGTTGTAGGCGAACTATGCTTGCGCTAGCACCCAATCCCACATCCCTGAATTCTCCTCGACCAAGCTGCGTAACAGGTTTCCCAAACTCATGTTCACAACTTCTGTCTGCCCGTCGGTTTGCGGGTGATATGCAAAACTGTAGCTTAAGTGTGTGTTCATTTTTTTCCATAAGGTACACCAAAAATGTCTCATGAACTTCACGTCCCTGTCTGAAAGGATAGTTTTGGGTAATCCATGTAACCTAACAATCTCATTGAAAAATAAGTGGGCCACGTGGGTGTTGTCACTAGTTTTCCGGCAAGGTATAAAATGTGCCATTTTTGAGAACATGTCCACCACTACCATTATTGAATCATATCCTCTTTGTGTCTTTGGCAGTCCTAAAACAAAATCTAGACTGACAGAATCCCATGGCCTTCTTGGGACAGGTAATGGTGTATACAATCCTGTGTTCTGGCTGTGCCCCTTCGCCAATTGGCACACCTTACACTTAGTCACAAAATGTTGCACTTCTCGTCGCATTCTTGGCCAAAAATAGAAATGACTAAGTTGTTCTAGGGTCTTATCTATGCCAAAGTGTCCAGCCAAACCCCCGCTATGTTTCTCGCGAATAATATTCTCCCTCATTGAACAGTTGGGTATGCACAGTTGTCCTCCTTTAAACAACAACTTTTCCTGTATATTATAGTCCAACCAAGGACTGTTACGCCTTATCAAAGGGTTCTGGCACGCCTCATAGGCTTCTCTGAAATCTGTATCCGTCTGGTAAAGGTCCCATAAATGCTCAAAACCCAACACTTGTACAGCACTCTCCTGCAAAAGTAGAGCCTTTCTACTTAATGCATCAGCCACCTTGTTTGCTTGCCCACTAATGTGCTTTAGCACGAAATTAAAACTTTGTAAATACTCCACCCATTTGGCATGTTTTTGGTTGAGTTTGTGTTGCTGCATTACATATTGTAGTGCAAAATTATCTGAAAACAGTACGAATTCATTCCCCAGTAAATAATGCCTCCAGTGTCTTAAGGCCTGTACAACTGCATAAAACTCTTTGTCATATGAGGAGTATTTCTGTCTACTCTCATTCAGCTTTTCGCTAAAAAATGCCACAGGTCTGTCCTCTTGAATGAGTACAGTCCTGATTCCTATCTCGCTAGCGTCACAATGTACTTGAAACAATTTCTGAAAATCTGGTAGCCTTAGGATCAGCCTCTCAGTAATCTTCCTCTTCAATAACTGAAAACTTTTCTCCGCTGCTTCCATCCACCGAAAAGGATGGCTGGCCTTTTTCATGGTTTCCAGCATGGGTGCACAAATCCCGTTGAAGTTCTTAATAAACTTCCTATAGAAACTTGTCAATCCATGGAAACTACGTACCTCAAATAAATTTTTCGAAGATGGCCAATTTACTATTGCCGCTACCTTCTCCGGGTCCATCTTCAGTTCGTTTTCTGCTATCATAAACCCTAAATAAATTATTTCCCTCTGCAGAAAAGTACATTTCTTCAAGTTTATCAGTAGTTTGTTCTGCTGTAGTTTCTCCAACACTTTGCGCACATGTCGAAAGTGTTCTTCTTTCATCCTGCTGAAAATAAGGATGTCATCTAAATAAACTATCACAAATTTCCCAATATATTCCTTCAGCATCTCATTCATTAGCCTCGTAAATGTGCTGGGCACATTACTCAACCCAAATGGCATGACCAGCCACTCATACAACCCCTCATTTGTTTTAAAGGCTGTCTTACACTCGTCCCCCTCCCATATCCGAATCTGATGATAACCGCTTTTCAAATCTATTTTGGAGAAATAAGCCGCCCCACTTAAACAGTCCATCATATCATCCATTCACGGTAACAGAAATCTGTACTGGATGGTGATTTTATTGATGGATCTTGAGTCGGTGCACATCCGCCATTCTCCTCCCTTCTTGGGAGCGAGGATTGTTGGAACAGCACATGGGCTCAAGCTTTCCTTTATTTAACCTTTGTCTAATAGTTCTTGCACCTGTTTCCTGATTTCCTCATTATCCTTGCTGCTCATTCAGTAGGCTGCTTTATTTGGCAAGCTAGCTCCAGGTATAAAATCAATGTGGTGACTAATACTTCGCCTGGGGGGCATATTATCTCGCAAGTCATCCACCACTATGTCTGTAAACTCTTCCAACATTCGTTGTATCTCTATGGGCAAATCTGATATCCCAGTGTGTAACAGAACTGTCTTTGTTTTCTTGACTACCGCATAACCTATTTCGCTGCCCTCTACCTGTTTTAAAAAATGCTTTCCACTCACTAACAATGCTTTGGTTTCACTTGTTTCAGCTGCTCCTTTCTCTTCCTTGATAGGCACAAGAGTATGCCTGACCCCATCTTTCTCGAATTTATAACAATTCATCACTCCATCATGTGTTACCTTCCTATCATATTGCCAAGGCCTTCCCAGCAATATGTGACATACGTCCAATGACATGATGTCGCAGATAATCTCATCCTTATATCTTCCTATCTGAAACTCAACCTCACTTTGCTCGTCCACCAGTAATTGGTGGCCCTTTTGTAACCATGAAACTTTATATCGACTGGGATGCTTTAGGCGTTTCAACCCCAGCTTTTCCACCATTTCTCTGGATACTAAATTTTCAGTACTTCCACTATCAATTATCATTCTACAACACTTACCCTGTGATTTGCAAATTGTCCTGAACAGAGCTTTCCGTTGCATCTGTTCGGTACTCTCGTCGACTGGTTTCAACAACACCTTACGCAACACCAAAGCTTCTCCTGTCTCTGGGGCATTCTCTGCCTCTTGAGGGAGTGTTGTTGTTTCCTCCGGTTGCACCATATATGCACCCCGTTGTCCAGCTGAATCTGCTTCTTGACACTCAAACGAGCGATGCCCCCACTTGTGGCATCTATAACATTGATAACCAGCCCCTCTTCCTCAGCCATTTCCTCTGCCGCGCTGTGACGATCTGCCACCTCTCATACTGTCTCCTTTTTCTGTTGTTCCTGAAGTTTTCGAACTGCTGGCTTCCTCACTGCTCTTAACAGTTCGACCCCTGCCATAGGACTGGCCTTTCCCTTTGCTGGATCCTCATCCTCTCCGGGAATTCTGCCTTCTAGTAATTTTCTCCTCTGCTTTTACTGCGCTCTGGTATGCCTCTTCGGTATTATTTGGAGATAAAATACTTATTTCATCTAGAATTTCCATTCTCAGCTCATCAACATACCTGGCTGTCCTTTCTGCAGTATCTTCTGTATATCCGGCTCGCAAATTCACTCAGTAGAACTCCTCCATGTACTCCTTTACAGTCAATCGTCTTTGCCTTAAATTTTGTACCTGTCTATGTAATGCAATTTGATAGTCCCTTGGCAGAAATCTGCCCTTCAACTTGGTGACCATTCTTGACCAAGTTTTAATTGCTGCTTTATTCAACCTCTTCCTCTCATTCTAGACACTATCCCACCACACGGCTGCATGTCCTTTCATCTTCGTCGCTGCGAATTTGACTCTACAGTCTTCGCTAACTTGCTCACACTCAAAATACTTGTCCATCTCGCTAATCCAATCCAACACAACATCGATAGACAAACTGTCGTCATACGTCGGGTGTTCTGGTTTAGGTCTATTGTTTGATAGTAAAACAGACTTCAGCAATTTCACCTTTGCGGATTCACCTTCAGGTCCATCTGCTGCCACTTCTACTTCCTCTTCACTTAGATCGCCCATTTCTGGATCTCTTCGCCTACCTGCCTCTACTGCTTCCAAACGAGCAGTAAGAACTCTGAGTTCCTCTCGTAACACTTCATCTACCATTCTACGAGAACCTCGGCCTTGTCCTCATCGCCCTATGTCCATTTCTCAATCTACTTAACTATGATCTGATACCACTTTGGTGCAACCCAGCCCAAAGGGCCCACAGTTCCACACGTCCGTATGTAATGACGTGTCCACAAATATCTACTATGTCCTCGCGTGGAGATCATCTATGGAGATTTCTTCACAGTGGGTGGTAGTTGTGAGTTTAATGGGGCATTTATGGCTCGTCCTAATGCCTCGATCCTGTTTCTGACTCGCTCTTTGTGTCAAACAACTGACTCTTTTGGTTATTTTGGATTGTTCTATTCGCTGGGAATGCCTGTGAGGGTTTTCTGGGTTTGCTGTTTGGAATACTGTTTCATTTGCAATGGTGAATACTGGTTGTCTTCAGTTGATAACTGTTCACGAACCCTCCTTCACTCGACTTGGCTGTCAACTTATGGAAAGTGTTGCTTGTAAGCTGTTGTCGCTCGGCTCTGTGGTGTTGATTCGAATTTGGCAAGTTCCTGGTTGTTGGTTTTATGACTGCATGCACTCTGTAAATGGTTTCCCGTCGGATGTGCCCTTCGTATTCTTGTTTTTTGTATGTAGACATGCATATATGGTTCGGTCAAGGTTGCCTTTCATTTTATTTCTCATTTTATTGCGGACCTGTGTATGTGTTGCTCTTAGGACTTACTCTTCGAACTCTTGTTTTTCCTCGGCTCAAATCTGGTTTCAATCCTCACGCTTTCCGTTACTCTGGGTTTTCATTTCATGAACGTTGGTGTTTGTTCTGAGCACAGGGTTACTTTGGCGGTTGCTCATTGGCTCGAACAGGTATTGTCTTCCGTCCCTGCTTCGATCTATCCGGCTTCTGTTACTGTTACTTACCCACTTGGCTCCTTTGGTCTCTAGCTATGCAACTTGTCCGAGACATCGCTATGGCTCAATTTCGACTCGGCTTGCTCAGCTAATTATGATGATTTTCTCAGCATGCAATGGCTTGCTTAATTGAATGGTTTCTCCCTTAACACACCTGTAGCTTAACTTGATATTTGTTGGTTACAGGTCATTGGTTGCGGCCTGAGCACGGAGGTTCTCCAGTCCCTTTTGTCACAGTGAATCGGTTCTCGGTAGGCCTAACTCCTTAAGCTTTTCGGTCTATTATTCCGAATGGTTAATGGCCACGGTTACTGTAGGTTGTTGTTGTCTATAGCTTGTCTTTGCTGCTTCTTCCGCTTTCAATTTGCACAATGGTTATTAAATGGAAAAGGTTGTCATTGGTTGTGGTTGAACCCTTGTCGAGGGTTTTGGTTGTAAAGCTACTTTGGTTACACACTTAATATTGTTTTTCTTACGGGAATGGAACCCTTCGTATACATATATGTTGTATTTGATAATGATTAATAGAAATGCATGGCAATCATTTTTGATTTTTCAGTGGAATTCAAAAAAAGTACGTAATAGAATTACCTATGTTCTGTGGTCACCTTTTGTGTGCAATTATTTGGCCGTGGTCTTTTTCTGTGTGCAACTATTTTGTCCTATACTTCAGTTGTTTATGCCTCTCGGTTCTTTGCTTGACTGTGTGCGGAAATTCGTCCAATGTTGGAGTTAAATTGTGTGCTCATATTCAAGATGTAGAACAGTGTGTTACACAGGCATTCTCGATTTTTTACTTTATCAAACTGTAATAAAAATTAATATTAGAATGAACAATGAAAATGTTTGAGGATGGAAAATAGTCTGAACGATATATATTTGTATGTTGTTCGTTTTATTTCTCTCCTTCTGAAATTGTTGAACCCTTTCCGTGTGTTACATTTTGGCTTTTATGCCCTTCCATTTCAGTTGATTTTGCAGTTAATCAAACTGCCATAGGATTTAGTTACAAAAAGACCTTGTTATCGTTGATAACCATATTTTTCTCACATTACAAGATTTGTATGAGCAATTTTTCATTTCTCTCCTAATTTAATGAACTATTCCCTAGCTATTGTTCGAACTACAGTAATTCTAGCCATTTAACTAAATGTGACTGAATTCACCAACTCTGTAAAAAAAAAACAAGTTAAAAAAAAACTATCTCATGAATACAAAAAAATAAAATAATCGAGTTGATCAATCACCTTCAAACCTGGTTGAGACTTTGCCCGGTTATGGCGAGCTGGATGCTCCTGCATCATTTTCCATTATTCCACAAGCACTTCTTCACGATTAGTGTTAGCTTCAGTTTCAATGGGGAGTCATGATGTTGATAGAGTGAATCCTCTTAGAAAAATACCTTTGGATATGGATATGTGTTAGCACTTGTTGGATTCTAGTAGTATATGTATAACATGTTAGAAAAAAAATGTGTCTCTTCCATGAAGAGAATATGGATTCCTAAGAGGAGTTAGTCTGTAGTAAAACCATATGTTATATTCATTTAGAATAGAAAAGTAGCTACAATAGGCACCTAGTGTTGTAGAGTCTTTATTCATTTTAGTAAAAGAAAGGGTGATACAAATATTGTTATGCATATTTTTTATCTCATATAAATGTTGTTATGATATATAACTATTCAATGATGCTTAGCTTTTATTTATACATCAAGCATATTTCTGTATTCAAGCTTCTGTGATCCATAATGAATTAAACATTTGTTGTTTCAAAACGCGTCGTGCACAAATTCTCTCATGTGATTTCTGCTGAAATACATTGTTTAATTCATCATATTATCAAAAGATTTGAGATATACCTATAGTAGAAGAATATAAATTACTGCAAATATCTAATTTTCATTAGTAAAAATGTTTGTATATTTTTTTCACTCCAACTAATTGAGAAAAATAAGTTGAAAAAACTCAATGGACATGATAAGGATCTAATTTTGTCTCTGAATGTCAATTTGAGCACATGAGAGGAATAAGTAGTTAATCCTTCAAAACAAAAAAATATAATCAAGATAAACCCTCTAAAAAAAACTAGTCTTGAGCTATCACTCTCCGTAATGAGGATCTTAAAAATGAATCACCACCATGGTTCTTAGTGCTAAATTATAATTATGTGCATCCTCAGAAGAAATGTTTATTTCGCCATTTACAATATAGAACACCAAAAGACATGCATAGATACAAAAAATGAACAAAAAAGGTGCGAGGAGATTTACATGAAAAAGTGAATGAAAAAGTTGCCATCACGGAAAGGCTAAGCTATTGAATTTTAGCACCTAGGAAATGAAATAAATAGAGAGAAAGAAAGAAAGTGAGTTATGAAAGGCTTACCACTCACAAGGTTGTGCTAGAGGATCATTTTGATGAACTTAGTGAGAAAATTGCTTGCCTCACATGCCAAATATAAAATCTTTGGGCATCTCTTCTGCCAAATTACACAAAGTTAGCGAGAGAGAGACCTTTCCTTCTCTCAATATGTGTTGGTATTTAAGTTACCCTTGAGTTTTGAAAGTTTCATAGGTAATTGTAAATTTTTTCTTCCTTAATGGGTGATCCCACTGTGGTCATCAACCTCGAACTTCCCATTATGATTTTGTGAGGAATAAATGTACATGACAATGTATCTATAGAGCTTACAAACCTTGTTTTTATTCTTCAATAAATTTTGTTTTAATTTTAAGAAGTGATTTCATTAAGTGCAAAAATGGAAAATTTGCATGAGGATTCTTATAAGAAATTAATTTCTTGGTTTTGATTCATTGACTTCATTGTAACCATTCATGGTATAATAACATATCATTGTTGTTAGAAAATTATCGATTGTTATACTTGGTTATATGTAATTATTTCATTCATACAGCATTGTTGGATTTCACTGTAACTAGTTGTAATTTTACTTGGTTGGATACACAAAATTTGGGAATGTATTTTCATTTAAAAAAATAACCTTATGTAATTCTTGTTGTTTTTCGGTATTCCTAGGTAGATGGTGTGGTAACATGGATATATTTAATTTTACAATATTAGGTTGTATACTTACATTCATGGACAATGTATTGTTGATAAATCAAGTTCAAATATAATTTTTCTTATATACTTAAATGCAAACCTAAGGTCTGCCCTTCTGAAAATTATTCTGCAATGCGATACTTATAAATGTTTTAGGATGGGCCTTCTAAGGTCTGTCTTATTCGTGTAGGTTATATCTACAAGACCCATAAATACCCCTCGCTACTTATCCCATTCGGTTGGCCAAGGACCAATCTAGTCCACTATGACTTATCCGTCAATGTTTTGTCATTTCCTTATCAACTAAATAAATAATTCCTTCTATTAATATTATTTGTCTTTTCCAATGGATAAGTGAGGCTTATTTCAACATGTGGACCTAGTTATCACCCAACTACAAACTACAAATATACAGATATAGTATGTTTCATATTTTGACTTCCATCTATTACATAATATTAACCCGTTCTAAATATTTGTTGTTTGTATTGCTCTCACTAACATTTCACATCAACCTTTAATAATGAATCATAACAATTTTGTTCAGACATTCCTTCATATCCCAATTTGTTTCTCATACAAATTTGGTCACATATAAGTTCTTTTAGGCAATTGTTAAACTATTTCCTTACAATCCTCTATAATGAGTGAATTTTATCTTCCATAGCAACATTTCAGAGTAGAATCATACTTCTACAACTAATACTCTTAAAACATGAGGTTGAAATATTTATGTGTTTTAGTTGGGGCTCTCAATGAACTTCACAAAGGAGAATACCACTCCTCCCAACCATTGAGAATGGAAATTATGTCCAATTCTCCCTCGTGTGATATCAATTTCTAGAGTAGTTGTACATCAAAATGTCTCACATGGCTAGTAGGGGTTTGATAAATGTCATGCTCGACTCATTTGTTTTGCATCATTGTTTCCCTATATTTTTAAGGATTTTAAGCTACCACTCCATTCTCTGTAGTGGCCTCAGCTCTCAGCCCGAAAAGGTGGCTTAAATCTTAGGGTCGCTAGAATAGAACTGGTAATTTTCTTCTCTCATATCTAATAGTAAGTCTATGAGAACAACTTTGGGTTTCTAGCCTCTCCCTTGCCTATAGCATGAGAGTGACTATTTCCTGAGAGATCTAGAACAACAGTGGGACCTAGGGACAGAGTGTCTGACTAGCTCACTTGTCTCCCGAGGGTTCTTTTGATGATGTTGAATGATTGTGTGTGATGTCTATGTCGATTCCACTTCCTTAAGGTCACATAGGAGGTTGAATCTGATCATAGTAGCCTCTCATGTGATGTTTACCCTTGGTGGTCATGGTTACATGGGTGAATGTGGTAGGAGAGTGTTACATGAGCAACTATCTTCTAATTGTCTCGTAAATGAACATTCACTTAGTGATTCTTCCGCAATTTCCTTGCCTGTCATAACCAACTCACTTAATAAATTTTAAATGAACCTTAAAGATATAAATTCATCATGAGGCCTTCCACTCAGAGTCTACCCAATCTTTGCAATAAAATGTAAATAAAATATTTATATCTCCTAAGGGTCATTACAATTTACAATTAGAATTTGTGATTCCTCCAAGAAGTTTGTACCAGGTTATAAAAAATTTAAACTATAAAGTACACTAGAAAACCTTCCAAAACTTAGGACAAAAAGACTAAAACATTACCTATTACTTACTATTTACAACACAACCTTTAACCTTTATTATAATATCATTAATTATAATTAGTTAATATTCTCATGGTAATGACAAGTCTCACTCATAAGATTGGAAAAACCTACACAACATTTAGTAAAATATCATTAATTGTAGCCACTCAAAAGCTCACTCATAAAATTTCCAAAGCTTATGCAACATTTACTAAAAATCATTAATTGTAAATACTTGATTGGCATGGCATGACATGTCTCAATCATGAAACCAATAACTGCAAATTATAGGATCATACAATAAACTTAATTGATATGTCATCAATAATTTAATAAATATCTTAGTTTAAATATTTTAAAAATAATTATAATAAAAAATAAAATAAAAATAATATTAAAAAAAATCCATAATTTACTATCGGGTTTATTTATTCAATGATCAGTAAATATTTATGTTTATTTTTATTTAAAAAATTAGTTATAGTTTGTAAAATTATATATTATTTTTGAATTATATTTTAAATATAAAATAAATTATTTTGTAAAATTTAAAGCAATAAATATAAATATATTTTTAAGTGTTTAAAATTTAAATTTAATTGAATTCCCAAAAGAAGCATTGAATTTCATGACTAGTTACAACTAACTGAGTGTTTAATACCACTACTTGAGTGTTGAACATGTTTATTTTTTTTATATTAAATTTCTATTAAAACTAAATAATTTCTCATGGAAAAATTAAAATCATAAAATATAATACCTAATGATTAATTTTTTAAAGAATAAAATCGTATATTTTAGGAATAAAAATACTTCAAAAAAATATAAGAAAATATTATAAATATAACCTAAATGTTTTTGTATAAATCAATATATATATAAATATTGAAATATTTTATTAAAATTAAAATTAAAATAACTTATTTTATTGTACATCAAACTCATATGAGCGCGTAATAGGAATTACATATGCGCATTCTACTAAGTTCTAAAACAAGCCTTAAGCTAACTTGTTAACAACCCATACATGCAATATATGAAATGCAGGAACGAAATTCAATGCAATCTAATTATCACTATTTTAACTAAACACGGAAATGAGGAAAAGGAGGAGGTGACACGGAAGAGAAGCTAGTGCTGACGTTTGCAAATTCTTTGGTGATAAAAGTATTTGAAATATTATTCACGTCGCCGACTAAAGTTGCTTGATTTTAAGTATACACTAATTTCGTAAGTTTGCTATATCTACAGCCTGGTGCAACCTCTGAAATCACAAATGGAGGAAAAAATGAATGAAAAAGTTGTGAGTATGGAGGAAAAAATAAACTAAAAAAGTGTTAGTAAATTTACATGAAAAAATGAATTAAAATGGTATCACTAACAAAATTTTGAGCTATTGAATTTCATGATCTAACAAATGAAATAAATATAGGTAAAGCAAGAAAGTTAGTTATCTATTTGTAAATTGCAAAAAATTTACTTTATTTTTAAATGGCAAAAAATTTACCCAGGGAGAGACCTTTCCTGGTCTCAATATTTGTGGCCTTTAAATGACCTTTAGGTTTTAACCTTATGTGATTCATGTATTTGAATGTTTCCAGTCAAACTGCCCTCATTATTTTATTCACTTGGCATTCTTTTGGGCATATTTCTGTAACTATAGAATTAATTAGAAAAAGACTATGTTTCATAGTTAATTCAAATAAGTTAAGAATGTATGTATTTGTTTGCTGGCTCAAAATTTGGTGTTAAGAATGGTTGTATTTGTTTGTTGGCTCAAAAATGAGTTTCACAACTATAGAATTTACACAAATATTACAATTGATTCAATAATTTTTCTCTTTTCTACAATATTTCATTGTAGGATCAATATAAAACCAAAGTAGATGCAATTTTCCTTGACAAAATTTCAATGCATGATGCATTATGGTAGGTGGGAAGGGATTAATTGATGTAAGAGGGAGTATAAAATTTTTATTATGGATGTTGTTGAAGGAATGGTAGAAAAAATCATATAGATTTAGAGGGATTTCACCTATGTTATAGGATATTGTTGATTTGTACAAGTTTTAACCAGAATATTAATTGTATTTTGAAGTCTGTGCGAACATGTATTTACAATATTATTAATGAAATAAAAAATAAAGGTCCTTTATTGAAGGAGGCAATCTCATCACTTTTCAGTAAAGTGAAGTTGATTGATACACACAAAAGGAGAAAATGAATAACCATTATTAAATGTCTAATGAAATTCTCCATAAAAGACAGCTCCCAATTGAAACGATTTAGCAAACAAGAGGAAGCATAACCATTAAGCCACTTATAAATGATGCTTAAAGTGCAACAATTGATATAGTACTAAGTAGTAGTGATTTTGATAATTACACAAAATAATACAAGACACAAAACAGTCCAAGAAAGAAACGTTGGTCCAAGTTCTTGAAGAGCCCTATAAGAAGGATGAAGCTATATATATTTAGGATGAATACCTTATGTTGGTATTAGGTAGTTCAAATTGAATGGTTTTTGGAAAGCATGGGCTTATAATCTAATCAACCCTCCTTCTATATGTAACTCATGGTTTCTCTAAGCATGGAAATATCTACAAAGAAAGGAACTCATCAGTATAGTGCATCAACATGGTGTCTAGAAAGAGTGAGATCCCTAAGGGTACTGCATAGAACGAAGTGGGTATTGATATTCTCTATAGTTTTTTTTTCAAGCTCTAGGCATACAAAGGGGTTCTTTTGACAACTTGTAATGTGAAATGAAAAAGTCCTATATAGAATTGTGAATGTGATAAACTTTCAGTGATTATGGCAAGGAACTCTAATTGTGCACCCTTTGTTAATATGTGATAAATTCATTTTCCTTTATGCCACAAGCACTTCTTCGGGATTGGTGTTAGCTCCAATTCAATGGGGAGTCATGACGTTGATAGAGTTAATCCTCTTGGCAAAATACCTTTTTATATGGATATGAATTGGCACTTGTTGGATTCTAGTAGTATATGTATAACATGTTAGAAAAAAAATGTCTCGCTTCTATGAAGAGAATATGGATTCCTAAGAGGAGGGAAGGGTGATTTGGGTTAGTCTAGAGTAAAATCATATGTTATATTCATTTAGAATAGAAAAATATCTACAATAGGCACATAGTGTTGTAGTGTATTTATTCATTTTAGTAAAAGAATGGGTGATACAAATATTGTTATGCATATTTTTTTTATCTCATATAAATTTTGTTATGATACATACCTATTCAATGATCCTTAGCTTTTATTTATACATCAAGCATACTTCTATATTCAAGCTTCTATGATCCATAATGAATTAAACTCTTGTTGTTTCGAAACTTGTCATGCAAAAATTCTCTCATGTGATTTCTACCAAAAGACTTTATTTAATTCAGCATATTATCAAAAGATTTGAAATATACCTATAGTAGAAGAATATAGATTACTACAAATATATAATTTTCATTAGTGAAAATGTTTGTATATTTTTGTCACTCCAACTAATTGAGAAAAATAAGTTGGAAAAACTCAATGGACATGATAAGGGTTCAATTTTCTCTTTTATTGTCAATTTGAGCACATGAGAGGAATAAGTATTTGTGCCTTCAAAAATAAAAAATATAATCAAGATAAACCCTCTAAAAAAACTAGTCTTGAGCTAACACTCTCTGCAATGAGGATCTAAAAAATGAATCACCACGATGGTTCTTAGTGCTCAATTATAATTATGTGCATCCTAAGAATAAATGTTTGTTTGGCCATTTACAGTATAGCACAACAAAACACATGCATAGATACAAAAATTGAACAAAAAAGGTGTGAGGAGATTTACATGAAAAAGTGAATGTGCCATCACGAAAAGGCTAAGCTATTGAATTTTAGGACCTAAAAAATGAAATAAATTGAGGGAAAGAATGAAAGTGAGTTATGAAAGGCTTACCACTCACAAGGTTGTGCTAGAGGATCATTTTGATGAACTTAGTGAGAAAATTTCTTGCCTCACATGCCAAATATAAAATCTTTGGGCCTCTCTTCTCCCAAATTACACAAAGTTAGCGAGAGTGAGACCTTTCCTTGTCTCAATATGTGTTGGTATTTAAATGACCCTTCAATTTTAACATTTGTAATTGATGTATTTGCCCACATTATTTTATTCACCTGCCATTAATGCGCTGTAGGTAGGACCTAACAAATGAAATAAAAAGAGAGAAAGGAAGAAGAAAGTCGATTACATTTACTACAAGAAAGGTTGGTCCGAGTTCTTGAATAGCCCTATAATAAGGATAAAATTATAGATTTTTAGGATGAAATTATTTTGTTTGTGTTTGATAGATCAACTTACATGGTGCTTGGAAAACACATCAGGGTTCCTACAACTTCCTTTGTTAAATTATTTTATGAAGTCACTCAAGCATGGGATTCTAATCTAATCAACCCTCCTATATGTAACCCATGAATTGTACGAACATGGTGAACTCTAGAGAGAAAAGAACTCATTAATATAGGTCATGAATTCTTATTCTAGATGGTGGTCATGTCTAGAAAGAGTGAGCTTGCTAGGAGTACCACAAAGAATTAAGTGGGTACTAATATTCTCTATCATTATTTTTCAAGGTCTCGGCACAGAAAGTTGTTCTTATTTTGACAACTTGTAACAAGAAATGAAAATATCCTCATGTACACAATTTTGAAGGTGATAAAATTTGAGTGATTATGGAAAGGAATTCTAATTTTGCACCCCATGGTTGATTACTGATAATTGTATTTTTCATTATGCCACAATCTCTGGTTTGGGAAGTGCTGGATTAGAGTAGTATATATATAACATTTTAAAAAAGAAGTTTCTGGATTCCATGAAGATAGTATGGATTTCTAATTGCCATGAACCTTGATTTTTCCTAATGTGCAGTAAGTTAAAGTATCGTAATCATTAAAGATAGAAAATTATTTACAATAGGCACATAGTGTTGTAGGTTTTTTATTCATTTTTGTCAAAGAATGGGAGATACAAATATTATTGTGCATATTTATTTCATATAAATGTTGTTATGAGATATAACTATTTAGTGATATGAGCCCTTTTCGATACATTGAGCATATTCTAAAAATATCTGAGATATACCTATAGCGAGAAGAATAAAAATTAATGCAATTATCTAATTCTCATTTGTAAAAATGTTTGCCTATTTTTCTCAAGATTCCCAATGTTACTTTCCAACTAATTGAACATATCAAGCTCACAAAACTCAATGCAAATGATAAGGTTCCGAGGCTTCAAATATTGCCTCTAAATGATAATTCCTACATGTAAGAAACATGGGTTTAGTCTTGAACCCTGAACTTCACCTCACAAAAATCAAGATTCCTTTCACCTCAAAAAGCCTTACTATATGTAATAATATAATTTATGCTATATTAAGAGTGCATTATAATTTATTGATCCATAAGTGTTTATATTTGTTGGACAATGGAGACCCAATATAACAAAGCTCTCAAATTAAGAATATAAATCTCAAAGCCCAAGATTCATGAAGGAGGCTTACCAGTGAGCATGTCCTCGCATTATTTTCATGAACTTGTTGAGAAATTTACACTTTCATCTAGAAATAGAACAAAATTAGTGTCACTAAAATAATTCACACGATAAGATGTACATGAGAAGAGAATGATGTGAAACCAGATCTCTCCAACTTTCAGTACATATGATGGAATGTTTTACCCTATTCGGATTACATGTGATTACACAACACACAAACTTCCTTCACCACAACCATTTCATATTCTTCTGGACTGTATGAAACATACATATCAAAGCAAGAGGACTTGGTACCTTCTAATCAATACCAAGCCCTTCTCTAATGTCAATGATCTTCATATTGCCACCCAACTTAACCTGTCACGCCACGTAGTAACTCCATAAGGCAAAAATTATTTGTATGTTATATTCCATAAGGTAGGTCTTCATTATATACATGAGGGAGAGACTCTTTAGTTCGTCTCCCGATGACTATTCATATTTCCTATTTATCTATTTACATAAATTCACCCAATCACAAGGATTAGGTGTTAACGTTCCCCTTAATCTGAAGGGATGTTGGTGAGTCCAAGCATCATTCTGAATTGTTCAAGATTTTCTCTTCCAAGCGATTTGGTGAAGATGTCTACAATTTTCTCATTTGTGGAACAGTGATGGAGATGGATTGTTTTGCCCGCAACATGATGTCGAATTAGATGATATTTAGTATTGATGTGCTTCATTCGATCATGGAACTTTAGGTTCTTGGCCAGCTTTATTGTAGAGTTATTGTCAATCATGAGTGGAGTTGATTGTACTTGTCAATCCTTATCCACACAATTTCTTTTGTTGCTTCAACTGTTGCCACGTATTCTGCTTCTATTGTGGAATTTGCTGGAACTAATTGTTTGCGTGATCTCTAGGAGACAGCTCCTGATCTAAGACTCAGAGCATATCCTGATGTTGATACCCTAGTTTCTTTGTCTCCATCGAAGTCTGAATTAAAGTATCCAATCAATCTAAAGTCGTCAACCTGTGTATATTTGATTCCAAAGTCTTGAGTTCCCTTCAAGTACCTTAGAACTCTTTTTGCAGCAGACCAATGTCCCTCAAAAGGCTTTTGCATAAACCTGGAGAGGATTCCAACAACAAACGAAATGTCTAGTCTCGTAGTAGTTAGGTAGTTGAG
>APFE031024252.1:0-14300 GCA_000404065.3 Pinus taeda | reverse complement strand
CTTATGAGTAAATGAGAGCACTTTAAAGCAATGTATTCAGAATTTCAAATGACACAAATGAGTATCTTCAGGACAACAGAGGATTACTTATGCTTCAGTAGAAGAGCAGTAAATAATTTTAGGACAACAGTGAGCAATTTCTTATGTTAAATAGTCAAAATATTTCAGATTTTCTTATTTCTTTCTCTGTTTGGATTAGAGGGAGAACAGAGGAAGTATGCTTGTGCCAATGATGAGCTTCAATTTTCTAAAATGCTTATGCCAGTCAATAAAGGACTTATGAGCAAGACAAATAATACCTCAAGGAGTTTAATAATTCTCTGATATACTAGATAAGTTTAATGCCATTGTATTCAACCACTGTTGTGCAATATTAGTTGACTGAAATAAGAAGGTAAGGGTTTAGAAAATGCACACCAGAGAGCCTCAAGGGCATGAAGACACTTGTCAGATATGTCAACAAAATTATTTTGAAGATGATCCTCCTGCAATACAAACATACCTCAAGTTCTCTGCATAAATCAATGATCAGCCTTAGAAAATTTTCAAAATTACACCAGTGACTGAAAGGTGACTAGAAGAGGAAACGCTATGAGGTCTTGAAGCAGCGTTGAAGATTAAGAGGCCTTAGAGGAAAATTGTCAGCCTCCAACTTCCTGTAATGGCTCTCTTGCATTGTAGCTTTTGGCTCCATTCGGCTCATAGGAACTCCTTTAGTTGTTTCATGTCAATAGAAAATATAGTATTGATAGCCTTGTGCCATAGAACACTGTAAAAGTTCTACAGGTAAGATTTATTAGGCACCTAACTCAATAGCCAAGGCCTAAAACCATAAGATGGTATCTTTTTAACTACGCATCCTAACAATGCCTCTATTAACTACCTAATATTGATATACAACACGTTCATGACAAATTGCATCTGCTCTGTTTCCTGCAGTCATTTAACACCATATTTGTGCACGGTGTACTTTTATATATGAATAACCTCATTTGATGCAAGGGGGTCAATTCTCTGAGAAACGAGAAAGATGAATACTTGCTTATCCCTACTATAAGCCCTTGTTAAGAAGAATATCATAGTTGCAATAGATTCAGAACATACTACGAAAAACAAACAGCTTTCATGTAAGAAACCTTGCCGTCATTGACAATCAATGTCAAGATTTTCATTCTTTTAAGCAGTGTAAGGGCAACACACATTTCCTGCTCTGTCAACCACAAAATTAACAAGCTCAATCTATCCCTTGTGAATACTAAGCTATAATGGTATTTCTTATTTTGTAAATCATAATTATGATAATACAGGTTAAGTTGTTCCTTATAGCTTCAACACCTAAATAGCTACAGGTAAGCTGTTAAAACTTTGAAGTAGTTGGCCTTCTCCTCTATGGGAGATATGTCTTATAAAACTGTTTAGTTCTCGGAATTATTCCTAATTGAAAATAAGGTGACGGTTATAGTAAACTTTTACCAGGCAGGTATATGTCGAAGTAATGCTAGTTTCATTTTCTGTTCTCCGATGGTAATAAAAACGTAAAATTTGAAAAAGCATGTATGTAAAAAGCACAATTGGAACGTTTATTTAAAGAAACATGATGACAGAAGTACAGAGAAATGGCAGACAAATAGAAGGAATGCTTCAGATTCAGGCAAAAAAAGGTTAAACTACATCAAATGTAAACAAGTAACATGGAACTCGCTAGCGCACATTACAGAATTGAAATTAAAAACTAGATGGGATATTGGAAAATACACGTGTTCTCTTGTGGCAATAAGCATTGGTATGAAATCATTGTGCATGCCATCTGGGACACTACTACTATCATATTGAAGATATATAGCAGTTCTTGTAAGTTGCGCAACAGAAATCTATGTTGAAACTGGGTCTGACATTAACCTTTGGAATGATGGAGAGTTGGCCAAGAACAATTTACATAATCCAAACATAGATTAAAAGCAAAGTAGCTAAAAAAAAATTATGCACTAGTCCAGACTCTACATCGCCATTTAATGCTAGAAAACATTAGAGGTAAAACACATAGTATTCTTTGTTCCTGCCCGAGAAACCAAATCATTCCGAACTGTATTTTTCTCATAAATTTCAATGAACCAATGTCATTACTAACAAAGAGCCCAGTAAAGGGGAAGAAAATTTTATAACAGAAAGAAAAAACTTCACGAACTAAATGAAAATTGATGAAGGAAGACATGTCAATATAGAGTAAAAAAAATGTCAGTTAGGTCTAACCCAAGTGGTTGTGGGATGGAGTATTATCCTCCCTACCCAGGTTTGGTTCTGTTAAGTAACATGTTGAGCTCTCAATGCATATATTATTATAATGGCTTCGAGCCCTGTTGTTGACTGGACCTTGTGATCTGAAGAATCTAGGGTTTACCCTCCATCCTTAAAATGAAGAGAAGCACACAAAGGTTTTCTAGGGCATTGTAACATGGTAAAAGAAAAAGAAAAAAAATAAGCTGCGTTCTCATTTTGGCACGGTCCACAGGAATTCAGATGCATAGATTGGAATTTTTGCATGAATATTATCATTTATGCCCAAGGAACATTTTTATTTTTTATTTTTAACTATGAGATTCTAGTTTCCTCAGGTTCCTTGCCCTGTTTAATTATGACTACCAATGATATAATAAAGTGCTCAAAAGATTCAATGAGGATCACACAAAAAAATTATGATGCAACATGTGCTAGAAGACAGTTTTTCCACTCTCTTTTCCAATTTCAACCAAGTTTTGAAGTCGTGGCTCCAATAGCTGTCAAATTCCTGTCAATATCCAGCCAGGAAAGTTCACTCTTTTTTTTTTTTTCATTTTCACTGAAATTATTAAGAAAAGCATCACCCGACACCACAAAAGGCAGTCTTTTTACATCTTTTCAACCTTACTGGTGAACCAACTCCAGGTTGAAAGGAAATTGAATCAGAATGTTCACATTACAATTCCTAATATTTATCAGCAAAATAATTTATGGATAACTATAGTAAATTCTAATCAAACAGAACAAGCTTTCTGGGACTTGTGGATAATATATTTGTCTGATTAGTATCCGAGAACAAACTACAATCAATAATAGGGGCTCTTGCATAACCGATTGTGTCCTTCGAAAAGGTAATCATCATCATCCTCATCTGCCACACATATATAACTAAGAAAAAAAAAAAAAAACTCACATACCCTATCAAATATCAGTACAGATAAGACCTTACTTCTCCACTATGCTAGCACCTGCAGAGCCTCCTTCCTAAGAGCTTTTACCAGAACAATAATAAAAAAAATCTCAATTGGTGGGCAATTTAAAAGGAATATATGCGCCATATAGACCTTATATTTCATATTAAACCCAGTCATATGGAATCCATAGAATTAGAAGTACTTGAGAACAAATAATTGAGGCGTGGCCCTTGGACAAGGCATGAATTTGGCATCAGTGACCAGCAAATTCATAAGTTGGGATCCAAGAGATGATCAATTTAACATAAAATCCTCCCTGCAATTTACAATACATGGACCATGCATCAAAAGCAAGGAAGGCTTACCCAAGAAAAGAAAGAAAACCCAAATATCCTGTGCAGTACCCTGCGCCTTCGAGAGCATAGAAAGCAATAGACAATATAAGACATTAGAGAAGCAGAAATACATGCTTGAGGAAACATCACATTGAAGAAAACATCGTTCCTACTACTATCAGCTCAATAACTAAATTATATCAGACATGCCTCCCATAATCTAAATCCTGGAACCTGCACAGGAATTAAATGAATACATGCAATCAAAAAAACAAGAGATTCGTACTGTTATTGAAGGGAAAAAGCGTAAGGAAGACAACAGTGAGAAAGAAGGGTAGGAACAGGAAGGAAAACAAATTGAAATGAGGGAAAATTTGTCCAAAAGTTAATGAAGAGAAGACATAAGAGCAGACTAAGCAAGCTGCTGGAGACAGGAGGAGAGAACCAAGCCTATTGCTGAATACATATTTATTAAATCCCCAACTTAGCGTCAGAGATACAAGTAAATAATTACAATATTCCCAACTCTGTTTTAGAGATATTTGGTACATAGACCGACAGGTCAGCATTATAAATACAAAGTTCATATTTAAAACGAAAATTTTAGCAATACAACCGGAACATTACGACAGACAGAAATCCCAATGAACATGAATAAATGGAATTCTAACTGAACAAAAAAGGAAATAGAAAAACTTCAAACCCTCAAAAATATAGCAGGTCCATTCAGCACTTTCACCGATGAGGAATTGAAAGAACAGTGATTACCCACAAACCCCAAAAACCAAGACATGGAATATTCTCAACAAGATTTTTAATAAGAAATCCTAAATATAATTCTTAAAAAGAAAACAAAAAGCTCTGATACCATATGTAATAGCCCAAAATAGATATCTAATTAACTTATTAACATTGAATATAAACTATGAAGATTACTTACCTCGGCTTACCTGTGGTAGAAGTAGGCTTACCGCAACAGGGTTTTGGGGACGACTCTCCTCCCAACCGTAGGCTCAATTGTGTAGGATTCTGCTACGACTGGCCACCCCCGAGCCCTCAATCAACGACTACTGCCAGTATTCCTTTGTCTTAGTAAACTATTCTCCCAAGAGAATGGAAGATCGAACCTCGGAATGATGGAACCCCTCCCATCTTCCTCACCGTTCATTAAATAGAACAACATATCAGAAGGGGAACCACATGCACCCCTCCATGTGGCTGCATGCTGCTTTTTCTTTACTTTCCTTTGATTTTTTTAGCTTTCTTATTTTTCTTTCCTTCTTTTTGATAATTTCCTTCTTTTATTATGGTTATTACTATTTTTTATTTTAGATATGTGTGTGTAGATATGTGTGTATCCTTTAGGCACATTTAACCTTTCTTTCTACACTTGATAATGTTTTTGTCAACTTTAATATGTCATTAGGAGGGTTAAGAGATGATTTACATATCTTCTTTGTCCAATGAATTTAATGTGTTGGATATTGAGGATATTCTATGTAGATCACATAGGCATCCACCAAGAGAAGAATATGGGCTTGTCCCGTATTGAAGGATAATAGAAACTCGGTTGACTCAAGGACATTATTGCCACGAGGGAACCAAATTCAACATTATAAGGATTTTGGAGGAAAGTAGTCCTCTCTTCAAGGAGGCTGCCCCTCAAGCATTTTTGTATAAATGATCTAGGTGGATACTGGTGGCCACCCTCCTATTCCACTTGGACCCCTAACACTGTTTCATTAAGTTTCCTTAATTATAGCATAGTTTAATATTTTTGGCAAATTTTCAATTCCTAAACTTCCGGAGTCATTTTGAGGCTGTAAATGACCTTTTTTTTGGAAAATAAGCAAACCAATAGTCCATGATAGGGGTTTTCAATTGAAAGTTGTAGTCCTTAGATATTTATATATGTATATATATTATATATATATATAAATATATAATAATAATATTATATATAATATTTATATAATAGGTATCATACACATCAAACAAAGATCATATGCTAAATTTATGACCCCGAGAGGTTGATATACCAACTAACCACAACGGGGCCCATAAAATTTTGGCACTTCATCTCCTAGGGTTAGGTTTCTAGATGTTTAGGCTTTTCCCTTATTTTTCAATAATAAAAAGACCTTTGAGCCTCATTGTAACATAGTTCAGAGGCATCTAGTTTCCACATCTCTTCTCAAAGATAAGCTACCATCGCCAAAGCTAGTTTATTTTTGTTCTACATGTAAATATTTTTAGTATTATGTTATTAATGAATTGAAGTTCATTTTTCATTGTAACTCTATGTTTATGTTTAAATCTATTTTTCATTTTGTTCCTTCATAAATCTAAATTAGTGGTATTAAAGCATTGTTCTCTTTCTCTAATTTTTTGTGCTTGTCCCCAACAAGGTCAGGGTAGAAGGAGTTGAGAATTGAATTGGTTGATCCTTGCAATACTAGCCTTCCTGACCTCGACGACTTCCCATGGCATAAGAAAAGAAAGGCAAGGGAGCATGAGATCCTTTCAAACTGTTTCTTGAGGAGGCCCTCAAGCGAAAAAGGAACAAGACAATGGATAACTTTTCCCAGATCTTTTAGTGGGTATCAACAGGTGAAGCATCTTCGTCCGGAAACCACCTTGGATGTGCCACCCCCTTCAAGGCACAAGTTAAATTTGACATTCTTATATTTGAAAGTGAGATAGATGCAGATGTTGTAGATAAATGGTTAAATTTATTGGAAGGATATGTTTTGGTCCATAATTTTTCCAACAAGGAAAATATTACTTTTGCACTCCTCAAGGCCATCCACCGCGTCCAATAATGGTGGGAAACATAATGTGAGTATAGGGACAAGAGGGACCCTTACTATTTTCAACTGCACCCACTTGGAATTATTTTCAAGATTCCTTCAGGGAACAATATTACCCTATCAGGAGCTATGAAGATAAGTACATAAAATGAACCACACTATGGCAGGGAAGGGACTAAGATGTGTCAGAGTTCACAAATAATTTCCATCTTCTTCTCATGAAGTTGGGTATCAAGGATTTTGAGTGGAATCTGGTAATTAATTACCGCACGTCTACAAAAATACATCTAGGACAAGATGGAGTTCCTGGACATCTACTCACTTGGCACTGCATACCAATATTCTATCAAGATCGAGTAAAAATTCAAAGAAAAGAAGCAAGAATTTGGATATGTGAATCTGAAGAAATGAAAAAGTACCCCAAAACAATAGAACAAATATTAAGGCTAAGGTGCGATGACTCAAGACCACCCATTGAATTTGCAGGCAAAGAGAAACACCACGAAGACAAATAAGGACACAGGAAAGTGGTGTGAGTTCCATTATAGCCCCACTCAGAACACAAATGAGTGTCATGCCAAGAAGTCACTAGTGGCAAAGCTGAAGGCTTCAAAGTGAAATGCATGTTCCAACATTGAGTCATAACCTGACAAGGGGAATGAAGAGGGAAGAAGATTATTGATTTAGATCCCACTACCACCATTGCCACCCCCAATATCTAGAAGATTGAGCCCAAAGATCTAGAGGAAGGGGAACATCTCATCCACTCACAGATCATTAGAGAAATTTTGAGGTCTAAAATGGGCCTCAAAAAAAAAATGTAAAGCTAAATAAAATTTATAAGAAAAAATAGATTGAATATGATGATGTGAACCATGGGGGGTGATTCACCGTTTTTGTAGTAAAAAGGTAAAAAGATTAAAAAATAAAAAAACTACTTTTTCAACTTGTATTTTAACCTTATATCCCTATGGTTTTATTCAAATTTCGAGTGGGATCACTCATTGGACACAAAATTTAATTCCTCATCCAAGGATTACCCATGTTTCATACTTTTGATGGACCCTACTGCATGAAAAATGATAAATACATGAAAAATGTGATTATAATAACAATTTTCAAGTATTTCTCATTTTTCGTCTAGCAGGGTCCATTGAAAGTATGCAACATGAGAACTCCATGGATGGGGAATTAAATTATGCATCCAAAAATATCTCCCACTCAATATTTGAGTAAACTTGTAGGGAGATAAGTTGAAATTAGAAGTTGAAAAAGTAGTTTTTTCAATTTTCCTCTAAAATTAGATGATGTAATTTAATATTATTTTACTATTTCCACCTTATACCTTAAAATTTCTCTAGTAAGAGGTTGGGATTACCAACCACACTGCATGTGTAGCCATACACCATCGGGTGGCTCCACCAAGGACGAGATCTATGTGTCAGCCAATAATGCTTCCTTCCCTATAACATAAAACCTTTCATAGACGAGGTACTGTGTGATGTTACTCCTCTTGAAGTCTGTGATGTGTCATTAGTCCAACGATACTTTTGAAAGAGACATGTTGTGTATGAGCCTAGGGCTCACACTATTAGTATAATGTTGTGAAATAAGTTATACCGAATACCTTAGGTAGCCCTGCCTACTACCATCTCTTTGATTTATGCTAAGCAATGCAGTAAGATCATCTCCCAAAGAGGGGAATTTATTTTCTTTCTAATTCTCTCTCAAAGTAAGGGGAAGATTGTGGCCACATCCATAGCCCCTGAGAAGGGCTCCACCACACAATAGTAGTAGGTGGATAAGGTTGTGGAAGAATACAAGGACATTTTCTCTTCACACGGGGGGGGCACGTTTGCATTGTCAAGTCAAGCATTCGATTGATTTAACTCTTGGAAAATCTATACTTAGTGGGGCAATATAACACCTCCCTATTATGGAAAATGAATAAATCAAGTGATAGATCTAGGATTTGTGGAAAAAAGGGCACATTTGACCAATTTCCTCACCTTGTGGGAGTCTGATTGCACTTATACAAAAGAAGAATGGCACCTGGAGACTACATTGATTATTGGGAACTAAATAAAATCACTATTAGGAATAAATATCCAATCCCACATATTTATGACCTTCTTGAGTAGTTCAAGGAGGGAAAGTAATTCAACAAATATCAATTTAAAGATTGGCTATCACTAGGTTCTAATAGATCCCACAGATGTATGGAATACCACCTTCAAATCCAAGGAGGGTATTTTTGAGTGGTTGGTTATACATTTTAGGTCGAAAAATGCCCCTGCAACTTTTATGAGGTTGATGGATGACATGTTGCGACCCTTTACCAACTTTTTCATCATTGTATATCTAGATGACATCCTCATATTCAATAAGAATTGGGAAGATAAATTTTAACACATTCAATAGGTCCTTCGAACCCTGCGACAACACAAACTATGTACCAACTTGGAGAAATGCACCTTTGGCATGAACCGGGTACAATATCTGAGTTACATCATTGATGAGAAAGGCATGCATGTGGATCTGGATAAGATACAAGTCATTCGGGATTGGCTAGCCTTGACCACTCTAATAGAGCTTCACAAATTTTTGGGCCTTGCCAATTTTTATCGAAGGTTTGTGTTGGGATTCTCTCATATCACTTACCCTTTGAGTCAAGTTACCAACAATGGAGAGAAAACAATATTTTTTCTGGTCTAAGTCCCAAAAAAATTGTTAAAATTGGAAACTAGGGCCAAACTCCATGATGATGACCTTATTCATGGATGATACTATTTTATCTAGATTCCTCTCGTCGAGAGGTGTAGGATTGATCTAAATATCATCCGATTCCGATAAGTATTTATGGAGATATGAATTTATTTTTATCATGGAAAAATTGTCAAAGTCAGCCAACAACTTAAGGAGGCTCAGAAGCCCAACATACACATCTATTCATGAACAACCTTTGCATATAAATACAGGATGTCTCCTCCTCATTTGGACACACACTTCTCATCCATCTCTCTCTCTCTTATGTGCAGAAAAGAGTCTCTCTCTCTCTCTCTCTCTCCTGTGCAGATAGGTCTCTCTCTCACACATGGGAAGGAAGGATGCAGTTTTCTAAGGGTTTACAAACTGCAGATTGGAACTTTGACCAGTGTTGACTAGAATTCTCTCTCTCCTAACTGCTCAGTAGGTGAAGCTGACTCTCCTTGGAAATCCGTAATTTTTGGCACAAGAATCGAGGTGATCTGACCTCCGGTTTGGATGATATTGAGTTCCCTAGTTTAGGGTTGATGTCACTGATGTTGTTGCGAATAATGTTGATGCCGATAATGTTGATGCTGCTGATGTTGATGCCGCTGATCTAGGGTTTTCTTCTGTTGATATAAATCAGATTTTTGTACTATTTCTCTTTGCTAAATTATTGAAGATAAAATAATATTTGATCAAAGGGTTTCCCCATATTGGGGTTTGTCCCTGGCTAGCATCCACATCTTGTGTCTCCTGTCTTGGCTTGTTTTCTGTCGATCGTTGAATGTTTTATCTGCACTTTACGTAATGCACATGTGATTGCTAAGCTGTGGATAATAAGAAGAAAAATAAGTAAACTGCTCTAAGCATAGAACATACCATAAATTAACATTGTATTGGAGTTGCAGTGAAGACAAAGCCCGAGCAAGAGCAAGAGAAATCACCAAAGAGAAGATTAGCAAGGCTATCCTAAAAATAACTATGGGGTCCTCAACACTCTTCCCCGCCGAAGGGAAGCTCTGTGAGAAGTCTGACTATCATGGATCGAAGATGTCTCTCGATCTGACTTTAGAAGATCAAGAAGTGTTGGACCATGTGAGAGGCAATATTGTTGAGCCTCCATCAAATGCATCCGCTGCTGCGAGGAACAAATGGAAATCTGGAGAAGTCAAAGCAAAGAAGATCATCTGGGACTCTATCGACAAGCACTTGGTGGCCTATGTTTCTAGATTGAATACCTCGAATGATAGACTGGATGTGTTATATGTACCTGATCTCAAAAGGAACCTGGTGTCCATTTCGGCAATGGAAGACAAAAGCTACATGGTGGTTTTCAACGATGGCAAGGTACGTGTATGGAAAAAAAATATTAAAGATGCCTTCACTCTTCGGTTTTGAGTTGATTCATTATATCAGGTCGGAGGAATTCCACTAGGTGTCATGTATTGTGACACATCTCTTCAGTCTGAACTATGGCATCAAAGGTTTTCTCACCTTCATTATAAAGCTCTACCTGATGTAAGAAAAATGGTGACCAAAATGCCCAAGTTCAGAATAGAGAAAGAAGGTGTATGTCCTAGATGTGCCAAAGGAAAGCTAAAAAGGGGACCATTCCCCTCAAGCCAAAGCAAGACCTTTGATATATTTCAGTTAGTTCACTCAGACATATCTGGTATGATACCTATGAACTCCTTGGGAGGATATTAATATTACCTCATTCTTACAGATGACTATTCTTGCAAGACTTGGATATGATTCTTGAAAAAGAAGGATGAAGTGTTCTCTTGGTTTTGACACTTCAAAGCCTTGATCAAGAATCAAACTGAAAAGAAGATCAAGGTCTTAAGGATTGATAATGGGACTGAATATGAATCTAATGAGTTTCATGAATTTTGTAAAGAGGCTGGCATTAAGAGGGAGACTACTACACCATACACTCCTGAATAGAATGGTGTGGTGGAAAGGAAGAAACGTATGATTATGGAAGCTGTCTATGCTATGCTTCATGACCAAAGACTTCCAAAGTTTCTATGGGCCAAAGCTACAAACACCGCCGTATATGTACAAAACAGATGCCCCCATCAAGCATTGGGTTCCACGACTCGTGAAGAGATGTTCACCGGTAAGAAACCTGATGTATCTCATTTTAGAATTTTTAGAAGCCATGTATAGTTTCATGTGTCAAAAGATAAAGGGAACAAATTGGGTGCATCTGGAAAGAAAGGAATCTTCGTGGGCTATAGTGAAAATACTAAGGGCCATAGAATCTATGTAGTAGTTCAAAGGGAAGTTGTGATTAGTCATGATGTCACCTTTGATGAAGATATGGCTCTTACACAGGTGAATAATCTTCCTACTATGAGGAGCTCTCAAGAAGCTGACACCAGGGGACTGAAAGAAAAAGATGATGAAACAATGCTCGATGTGGAAGAACCCATGGATCCTATTGATCCTCCTCCACCTGAGTCTTCCTCTTCTAGTAAGAGGCCTTCATGGCTAAGGGGGACACTTGATGATGCTAAAGGACACGCTGCACCCCGAGGAACCTTCCGTGAAAGTAAGAAACCAAACAGGTATCAGGGATACCTGACCATTATGAGCACGATCATTCAAAATGAGCCTTCATCATTCTCAAATGCCATCATGCATCAAGTGTGGAATTATGTTATGACCGAAGAATATGAGTCTATTATGAAGAATGATGTCTAGGAAGTGGTTCCCAGACCCCTGGATAAGACAATTGTCACTTCTAAATGGATTTACAAGATAAAGCATGCAGCTAATGGAAGTACGGAAAATTATAAGGCTCGTTTTTTCGCTCTTGGATTCTCCCAGACGGAAGGTATAGACTATGATGAGATATTTGCACCTGTTGCCAGATATACCACCATCCACTCGATCATAGCCCTTGCAACTTCACAAGGATGGAACTTACATCAGATGGATGTTAAGGCTGCGTTCTTGCATGGTTCAATCAAAGAAGAGGTCTACGTGGAGTAACCCGAAGTATTTGAGATTTATGATTGAAAATATCATGTGTGCAGGTTGAAGAAGGCCCTCTATGGGTTGAAGCAAGCACCCCGAATATTGTATGAGAGGATCGATAGCTACTTGATGAAGTTGGGTTTCACTAAGAGTGAAGCCGATCCTATCCTTTACTTTAAGGTTGAAGATGACAAACCTCTCATACTGGTTTTGTATGTTGACAACTACCTTCTAACACGTGTATACCCTCTCATTCACAAATGTAAGAGGGAGTTGGCTTTTGAATTTGAAATGAAGGACCTAGGACTGTTGCACTATTTCCTAGGACTTGAAGTTTGGCAGAATCCAGGGGAAGTTTTCCTATCTCAAGGAAAATATGTGGTGAAGATATTGGAAAGATTCGGTATGGTTGACTGCAAGCCTGTAACTACCCCAATGGAGCTTGACTTCAAAAAGTTAAGCGGTAGTGATGCTGGACTTGTTTTACGAAATGCCACCGAGTATCATCAACTCATCAGAGCATTAATGTTCTTAGTGAACTCTCGTCCAGACATATGCTTTCAGTCAACACATTGAATCAACATATGTTGAACCTCAACACATACATTGGATTGGTGCCAAGAATCTTTTGAGATATCTTCATGGCACAATTACTTATGGGTTAAGATACACTACCAGAGATGTGAGACTACTTGGATATATTGATGCTGATTGCGCAGGCAGTGTGGTGGACCGTAAGAGCACTTCTGGGTGCTATTTCTCCTTGGGATCTGCTTCGATATCCTGGATGAGGAGGAAGAAGAAGTCGATGGCTTTGAGCACTGCCGAGGTAGAGTATATTGCCGCTAGCATGGCCTCCTGTGAGGCAGTCTGGTTGCAAAATCTCTTCAGTAAGCTATTTGGATTTACATTGGATACCACCGTGATTCTATGTGACAACTAGAGTGGGATCCATTTATCAGAAAATCCCATATTTCATGATTTCTCCAAGCATATTGATATCAGGTACCACTATATTCAAGATATTATGTAGCGAGGAGCAATAAGGCTCCAACATATCGGTACAGATGAACAGGTCGCTGACATTCTGACAAAGCCCCTAGGAAAGGTCAAATTCCTGACTTTCCGAGAACGAATTGGTGTCATTCAAAGACCTTATGATGAGGGTCAAGTATGATTTACTAAGCTCTGGGATTTCCAGGGGGTTGTGGGGTACTTCTTGGAGTGACATATGACCATAGGGTGACTCACCATCCCTTGTTGGTGCACTTTGTACAGGGTAAAAGGTTCAACCTTCCCGTGTGACACCCTATGGAGACCATGAAATAGGATGATTAGTTCTCCTGTGGGCCAAGATGATTCATTCTCTGTGGTGACTATGGAACAAGATGATTAGTTCTCCATGGCAATTGTGGGACAGGATGATTCGCTCTCCTGTGAATAGGATGATTCTCTCTCCTATGGATAGGATGATTTGCTCTCCTATGGACATCATGATTCGCTCTCTTATGGGACATGATGATTCGTTCTCCTGTGGACATGATGATTCACTCTCCTGTGGACAAGATAATTTTCTCTCCCGTGGACAAGATGATTCGCTCTCTTGTGGGACAGGATTATTTGCTCTCTTGTGGATAGGATGATTCACTTTCCTATGGACAAGATGATTCACTCTCTTGTGGGAGAGGATGATTTGCTCTCCTGTGGACATGATGATTAGTTCTCCCTTCAAGGAATCCTACCCATGTAGTCTGGGACTCATGGGAAGTACCTCTCATTTGATCAATGAGTAGGGAAATGAGGATATGGACCATAGTAGTACCGATGGATGCATCATTGTATCTACCGTACTCCCTATGCTAAGATGACCTTCATTGATCTAGGATCAATGATACTGGTCTGGAACCAGTGAGAGTGGTACCCACTATGAAACTAACTTTGGGTCAGTAGAGGACTGATCTGGGACCAGTGGTACACACTCTAAGACTAACTTCAAGTTAGTGGAGGATGGTATGATACATCCTTGATCACTTCTTCTTCTTCTTCATAGTTTGAGTAGAGTAGAGTAGAACAGAGCAGAGTAGAGCATAACAAGGTAGAGCAGAGCATATCAAGGTAGAGTAGAGCATAGAAAGGAAGAGCAGAGCATAGCAAGGCAAAGCAGAGTAGGGGAACAACAGAGCATAGAAATGAAAAGTGTTGTTCCAAGTGGGAACAACAAAAACAAA
>APFE031024243.1:198158-237199 GCA_000404065.3 Pinus taeda | reverse complement strand
TTGGTACCACCTTATAGCATATCCGGGTTCAAATGCTATTTTCCATGACGGACAATTGAATATATTCAACTCTAATTGCTATTGAGGGGTTCCACAAAGATGTCACATGAGAATTTATGGTGCCCATTTTGACGTAGACAACTATATATGTTAAGGTTTTATGTTGCAGTTCTGTATTATATATTTATGAACATTGTGTAATATTGATGCATTTGGTTGAACATGTGAAACTACTTAGGTTTGATTTTGATGATGGAAACATTTGATGTATGACTTACTTGGTGATGATTTATCTAGTACATGACTTATCAGAGTTATTGTCGTTTCATGTATGGCTTAAGTGGATATGATTTATCCAATGAATGACGTAGTGAAATTATGATTTCTTCTAGTATGAACTACAAAGTGACATATGGATACTAGACTTAATAGTGTGATGATTATACGTCCTGTTGTATATAAATCAACAATGAGAGCAAACCTGCAGGGAGAAAGAATTAATGTGCGAGAGCACTCTTCCATTGAGAAGGGTGAGACATCTCATGGGAAGGTATAATGCACATTGTTCTATTACATTTGGTATCTACTTGATGTGAACTCTTATGACACGAGTAAAATACAAATGACAGGTGGAAAGACGACCTGACTGGATTATTCGATGACAAGTCCATCCAGCTCTGTAGTGTGGTCCGTGTTGTGAAGGAGGGGTGGAGGTGTTTCCCACCGTGTATCCTCCGAAACCTGGAATCGTTGGGAGGACAGCTGAACGCTCCCCCTAGACATGTGATGACGATTTCCAGTTGCCTGCTAGGGAAAGTTAGGTCGATGTATTCGATACTCCCACCATGATGGTTTTATCAGTGGTTAGTATGGCCGTTGCCACTGATAAAGCAGCAGAGGATAAATAGGGTGGGAACAGAAGTAGGCCAGGGTGGATAGGAGGATATAGATCAGTTGGAGACTCTTGATGGGAAGAAATGTCATTGTCGTACTTATCCGATTTCATTGCTATAACTCTCTCCAGTTGCTATGCTTTAAACTCCTTGCCCCTTTTCATTCTAACTTCGGGACAAAGTTTTCTGAAGGAGGGGTGTATGTAATGCCCCACTTAAATCTTATCCTACAGATTTTGTTAATGTTTACATTATCTGAAAATATTGAGAAATATAGGTCTAATATAAAATTCATGATTTCCATTATTTAAATTCTCCACTTACCTTCTCAATTTGAATATTGGGTAGAATTTGGTCTCCTTCCATTATTTCAAAATGTATGTATTCATTTCACATTACCCAATGTACCCTCACATTTATTAAGGAGAAGACATGGTCCTCTCCATGTAATTACATTTCACATTCCCCAATGTACCCTCACATTTACTTGGGAGAAGACATAGTCCTCTCCAACTCATTGTCAATATATATATTCATTTCACATTACCCAATGTACCCTCACATTTATTAAGGAGAATACATGGTCCTCTCCATGTAATTACATTTCACATTCCCCAATGTACCCTCACATTTACTTGGGAGAAGACATAGTCCTTTCTAACTCATTGTCAATATATATATTCATTTCACATTACCCAATGTACCCTCACATTTACTAAGGAGTAGACATGGTCCTCTCCATGTAATTACATCTCACATTTCCAAATTTACTCCTAGCTTACTTGGGAGAAGAGAAGTCAACTATAGGGATGGGTGAGAAGTGAATGACATTAATGAGAGGTGGTTGAGATGGAGAAGGGAAGGAGGGTATAAAAAGGGAAGGGGGAAGGGAGAAAAGGGGGAGTTTTGGGGGAGGTTGGATTCTTGCTTATGATTATGGGGGTTGGTTGTGATTGTTTGGACTTGCTATGATTTTGGGAGACCTTGGAAACCTATGGAGGTTTCTTGGGTTTGAGAGGAGGAAAGTATTGTTATCTGGTTTTGCACATTCTTCTTGAGGACACACTATATCTGGTTGGACTTGGGCACAGAGGGCTAGGGAACCTGTGGAGGTTTCCTGGGCTAGGAATTTGTTTCCTAGTTGGCTGGGAGGTAAATCCGGTTGGGTCGGTGAGAAGGAGAGTTCAGTTGGAGCTATAAGACAAAGGTATCATCATCAACCGCCGGAACAGGTATTTTTCGATGGACTGCTCTTATTAAGTTGATATCAATGGAATTCTCACCTTAATTTATGTTTCTTATGATAAAATGATAAGAGTTAAATGTTTAAAGCTTTGTGAGAAGGTCAGCAAGCTCCTTTTATTACTTTTAAATTAACAAGAAAATAGATCTGTTAGTGTATAATAGATTGCGGCTCTAATAATTGGAATCGGGTTCTTACATTCTAGCCAACCTAAGTCCAGAGAGGGCTCTCTCTTTATAATTTAACTTTCTTTTGGGTATATTTCAGGCTAGTTATTAGTGCTCATGGTTTTTTGTTTTGATTGGGTGGTGGAATTAAGAAAACAGATGGGTAGAGAAAGTATTCAAGCCATTGGGATATGGAGTCAATCAAGAGTGGCTTAACTGGATCTGATCAATCACTAAGGTAGGAGTCCACAGGGCAGGCTAGCACAACAAAAACAAAATCTGTAGGTTCAAATGGATGAAGTAGTCCTAACCAAGGCAAAGGACAATGAAGAATCCTTAACTGGGATTAAGATGAAAAAACGAAGGATGATCAATAGCAAAGGGCAATGAAGAATCCTTTACTATGGACCAAAGGGGGGTAAACTACAGAAGTACCAGAGCAATTAAGAATTCCCAGACCAAGATAGTTTAGTAGAAAACATATAGAAAGTAAACAGTTAAAACAGAGAACATTTAAGCTAATTCTGAGATATCATTCCTTGTTTACTTTACAGATTTTAAAGAGACACGTATGAATATTCATAACATGAAGAGAAAAAAATATTTAAACATGAAGAGATAATAATTATTTGTTCCAACTGTGCACAAGAATCCAATGAAATGTCCTCAGCTTTATTTCATATCTAGCAAAACCAGTCCATTCTTGAATACAAAGGCTCCTTGGCTCAATATAAAATGTCTACAGAAATGTATTTTAATCCACACTAATTACTTCATTTTGTGAAGTATTTATACAAAAATTGTTACAAAATATCTCATAACAATATGAGAATTATTCTAGGAAACTAAAAATATCTTCAAGCATGAAGATAGAGACAGATGGAGAACTGTCTTCTTGTTGTCCCTTTTATTATGACTATGCTAGCTGTTGTAATTCGAATTTAGCTCTTTCAGTTGTTGGATACTTATGTATTGGATTCACTTTGGCTCTTCTACCTACTAATACTCTTTACCTATTATTATTTCACTCTATCTTACCTGTTTTACCTGGCAGCCATGTTTTACCATATAGATTTACCGTAGTAACTTAGTAAATCTGTCAATTTTGTCCACCATTCACTGTCAGGTAATTTCATCCTTATCATTTCCCTATATATCTCATCAGCTTCTATATACTTAGAAAAATTTGGCCTGTTGGTAAAAAAGTGCTTTACCTCATGCTCTATGGAAAATAGATTTTCAATACTATCATATAATACCTTTCCAGCGGGAAAAGATTTTACCGCTAAAGTACTGGCTTGGCTTTTGGCTAGCTTGTTTAGCCTCTCAATATAATCATCTTGAGTCATCAGCTTATCATGTATTACCATAGGACTGGGAAGTCCTTTTTCTCTCAAAATAACATACTTTGTCATAAATATATCAATGTCTGTTTGGATACTTTGGCATTTTTTCTCAAGATTTATAATAAGGTTTCACTTGGTGAGGACTTTCTTGATTTCTATAATTGTTCCTATTCTATCTTCTATTTCCAAATCATCAAGCTGATACCTATTTCTTTTGTTCAGGAATGTTATTAATTGGTTGGCTTCTTCAAGCTTATCTCCCAATTCTTCCATTGTTTTTCGGATTGCTTATGTAGCAACTTTTACTAGTTCACTCTATTCAAAAATAACTTGAATAGATGGCCAAACATCATTGATGGATTCAATTATGTTGGTCCAAAGAATTTGCTTCATGTATCGAAGTGGTGGTTGCAGTGTCAAGTCCTTTTCAAGCACTTTCATTCTCTCTCCCATTCTTTGATTCTTTTGAGATTCTTCTTTCTGTTGTATCTATGCAAGTTTATAATCAATTTCTAAACTTGATACTTGTTCTCTAAGTTTCTTGAGCTCAGTAGCATAAATGGTCATCTCCTCTGTGGCCTTTACTAATTCAATTGTCTTTTCTATTGATGTCCCTGTGCTTGTTGATGTACCTGTAACTAGTAGAGCATTAGCTGGTGGCACTGTTGGTGCTAACATAGTGACTAATGTGGAGGGTACTGTTGTAGAAACTGTAGGAATTACAGTCTAAAGAGTGGTGGCCAACTCACTTTGTTTAGAATGTATCAAATTATCCAGTTATTTCTCTATTTCTTTTAATTTTTCATTCAACTTAAGGACTAAGTCCATAAGCTCTTCCTCCTTCTAAGTTTCCAATACTTCAGCTGTCTAAGGATGATGCAAAAGGGGAATCTTGAGCTATTTTTTCAGCGCAACTCTGTCATCATTTTTCTTCTTAATAAGATTTTCTACAACTTTCAAATCTTTGGGATCATGGCCTAGTTCTATGACTAAGTCCTATAAGGACTTTATTCTGGTATCTTTGGCCTGTGAAGAGGCCTTCTCTAACTGGAATTCGCTGATATATTATTCAGTGAATTTTGAAATTGGTGGGCTGCAATTGCCTTACTAGTCAAGGTGGAGTAGACCATTTCCCCAATTTTCTTATGTAATTCTATTTGATCAATAAGATGGATATCCTTTGCCAATACTTCAAAGTTTTTTTCTAAATAATCTACAATTGACCTAGTCTATCGTGTAGTTGGATTCATAAAAGTCATTTGCATTTTGCCCTCTTTCACATCCAATGCTGACATTAGCCTTGTCTAATTAGTTGGAGCCATCTTTAGGTAATGTGCATAAATTTAGGCCTTCAATCTCTCATTCCTGGCCTTTATTTCTTTATATTTCTCTCTGATGTCTTAGCTTTGGCCAGTTGGAGCTCTATATGAGGATACTTCCACGATCTATTTCCTTTCTAGCATTTGAACATGTGAGGTGGAAGGATCTTTTGTACCTCCTGAGGGAGTGGTATGCCTGCTTCTGCACCTGCAGTTCCAGTTGTTTCTTCAGTAAACTCATGTTATGAAAATGGATTCACCCTTTTCCTTTTGACATAAGTTTGGGAAACAGATCTACTAGAAGGAGTGGCCTCCTCTCTATCTCTTTTACAATTCCTCTCCTCATTTAGAGGAGTCTGTAATATAGGAGGATTGATCATGAAATGCTCTGGTTGAGCAAGTTCTTCTGAAATCTCTGGTTGTTCTAATGCTTCTGGCTACTCTGATGCTTCTGGCTGCTCTAATGGTTGTGCCTACTCTAATGGTACTTATTCTGTTGTTTTCCCACTGTGTCCCTATGATTCCCTTTGAGATTGGGAATCTCTTGGCACCTGTACAAATGAATATTCATCAACTCTTCTGTCTAAATCAATCAATACATTCTCAACATCAACCTCTATGCTATCTCAATCTACCAAAGTGTTTTCCACCCATTCAAGTTGATTAGCATATTGTTCAATTTAAGGAATTCTGTGGTGGATGTAAGGAGATAATTTATTCTTTTGTCTCCTATTTCAAATGAAGTCTAAAGGGTCATATCTCCAAATAAAACTTTGTTTCAGTCTCAGTATTTCGAGGATTTCCTCTGCTACCTTTTATGCTTCCCTATTGTTACATATGAAGGGGCCAAGCTGATCCTTTATCCTAAGTTGAGCTTTCTTCTTGGCGTTCACAAAGTGCACCTCATCTAAATTGATCATTTTCCTGTAGTACTCCAGAGAAAACAATCTCATAGGGAGGTATCTAGGCAGTTTGTAGGAAGCCATCTCACATCTACAGATTCTTATTTCAGTGTGGTTTTGGTACAAGTACCAATCCCCCGCTCTATTTTTTTTTTACAACTAAACAACCCTCCTGATACTTGCATTGATTCTGGGGGGAGGGCTTCCTAGTAACATAGTTGCAACTGGGTGCACAAAGAGATCTATGAAATCAATATAAGAATATTAAGAGTCATATAGGCGGATCAATGAAGTCCAGAACACTACCAATCTAGGGTTGTGTCTAGTATCAAGCTTCTAGAGTGTGATTGGGAATTTGTCAACTTGATAGTACAGGAAAAGATGATATAAAACTGAGGAATTTTTGAACACTCTCTCATTATCCATCCTCATGAATTGATCACGCATATTATCAACAATGAACTTAGTAAATTCAAACATGATGGCTGGGGGCTACCCAGGAGAGTAGATAGACATAAAGGCTACAATAATTTCATTAACAAATTCACTTGTGGTTTGGCCTAATACACTGGATATCATCTCTATGATGTCTCACCAAGATCAGAAAAAATAGTCCACATGTAAGGGGGAGGATCCTTTGGAGTGTATTGTTCTTCCCTATTGAAGGCCTGGAAAAACCTAGTAAGTTTGATTGAGGTGAGTGTACAGAATCTATTAAGTAAATTTGCAACAGAAAGAGGGTCAGGATTTGGCTTGGTTGTAACTGCAGCATTTGATTTATAGACTCAGCAGTGATGGTAAATAATACAGACTGGTCGGGGGTCATTACTACTCTCTGACTAGGGCTATAGTTCATGTGGTAGTAGTGGATAATCTCTGGGAAAATATGAACTCTAGGGAATTGGTATTTAGGTAAAACTAATTCCCAAAGTCCTATGAAGTCTGCATGGTTCAAGTACTGGTCTTTGTACCTGCATTATAGTTTCAAAGGGAATTCTTGGATAAAGGTATCTGAAAATATGAAAATCTTTGTCTGTCAGTGGAAGATTGTCTAAATTCTTATGAGGAGTAGAAATGGGCATGACATTCAATGTAATTGGGGCTTAAATCCTTGATTCTTGTGGATTCAAGGATGGGGGTGAAGGTTTTTTAGTGAAACTTGGGAAAAACTGGTCCAATTCAAAGTATTTGGGGTCACTGGGCAATTTTCTTACTAAATTACTTAGTAATTTGAAGCAATTTGATTTCAGGTTTGGGAACAAAACAGGGTTTCTCGGTGAATTTGGGTAAATACCTGGCTTTTGCCTTTGAATGAAGTAATGGCGATTATGCACTATTTACAGGAAGTGTACATGACTAGAAGGAGGTTTGGAGTTTCAGCAACTTCAGTAAATTGGCAATTGGACGTGGGTTGATAGTTGCATATACTCTGGTGCTTACACGGAGGTCTGAGCAGTCTTTTTCACGATAAAACAAAAAACAATGAGTTTTTTAGTTTTATTTGTAAAGTCAATGATTTTGGCAGGTACACTAGAAAAGGACACTTGTCATTGAGCGGGGGATGTGACATTTTCTAGCTTAGCGGGAGGCAGTAAGTAGGATCATATCACATCGCTTTTGTGATAAAGTGGTTTTGGGGGCAGGACGCCCGATGCCATTCATCGGGTGCCACGTAGTAGCAGGGTTGATCTAGAATTGATCCAAGACAATTAATAAGGTATTACAGACTCATGTGCATGGATGTGCCTATGTTATTTTATGCAATAGATCGATAAGATTGCAAAATACACAGACACTGAAGTAGTTAAAAAAATAATGGGCAAACATATAAACACAACAAGTTTAATAAGGCGTTCACCCAACACTCTTGGGCTACGTTTCCCAGTCTACCCTTCAGTGGTAGCCTTTCTATTATGTTTTCAAAGCAGATTTTTTACAATAGTGAGCTCAAATTGAGTCTCACCCAGCAGATACAAATCAGTAGGACTATACTTGGATCCCCCAAGTCTCTAGAGTACACAGACTCTACTTACTGAAACTTGACCTCTATTGGTCAGAGTAGTATGAGCCCACTCTGAGACTCATACAACACAAGCATATACAAAGGAGTTCGCTTGAACCTCTCAATCCTTCTCTAGAGCACACATACTCTATGACTCTCTTTGTCTCTGTCTTGACTCTTGCTTGATTCTACTTTTGCTATTGTAGGTCAGCTCGGCTTCTCATCTCTGCTTCTGACTTGCTAACTCGCTTCTAACTTACTGCTTGCTGCTCTCTCTGTCAGCTTGTGCCTTTGAAGCCAACCTGCTTCCCAACTGTTCATTTCCAGTTTCCAGCTTTCCAATTCCCCTGCCTCTGTCTGTTTGAATCCCTCTATTCTACTTAATCAGTATTGTATAATTCCTCACAAGGAGGTGGCCACCCATTTCATAATGAACTAAGTGTCAGTTCTCTTGGACATTTTTGAAATGAATGTTTCTTCTGTTAACTCCAAGAATGCTCATGAAACATGACCTTCTTCCAACACATTGTCCAGGTCGGACTTCAAATCTTATACAACTCTACTTATTAACCTTATCAAATCTGGTCATCCATTGGAATGTGTCTCCACCATTGATCTAGAGCCTCCAAATCCTATAGTCCCCATCCATATCGGGCATGTAAGTAACATGATGTTTACCCGTCCAATGTGAGCAGTTTTCTCTCTCTCCCACCAAATGCATGGCACCCATTATGTGGCATCGAGTGGGACTCGGTTGAAACCGCTTACTGCTGGAAACCCTTTCGATATTCTACTAGTTTTTGTGGGACCTCGCTTCTAATGGAATCAGAATGATATCCACTAAATTTTATGATTTTTAGGGTCTGGGGCTTACGACCCTTCCTTCTTTGAGGGTTTTGCGTGGCAATATGTGATTAGCGACTTGAAATGGCTTGTCGCTAATCGTATATCAGAAAATACCCCCGTTCCTTGAAATGGCCTCTAGTTTTTCTAATTCACAACAGTGCACATTACCATGGGCCAATAGTCTGCGCGCTTGACTAAGGGTCCTTGTTGCTCTGCATTGATCACAAATTGCAACTGTTATGGGGATATCTTTGATAAGCTTGATCTTTATAAGACTTTGAAACTTTGGCATGATTTTTAAAGAGTTCATGAAAACTTAGAGAGTGTTCTAAGACCCAATTTGGATCATGACATTCCCACTGAAAAAGCTTTTGGACCACCAAAAGTTGTTTTTTAAGCATCAATCAAGTGAGGGTATAGATTCCTCACTTGCCCAATTTCTATCCATCTTGCACTGCTTGGTTTTGAACCTTTGAGCCCAATCCTAAGGTACTCAACATCCCCTTTGTGTGTAGTTCTCACCTTCCTATCCAAAACTGTGTCTTCCTATAATTCATTGAGATATTCAGGCAATAGATCATCAATAGAAGGAAATTGACTCTGCTCTTTGGGATCTTCAATTAATGAAGGTTCAAATAGTCTCAAGCTTTCTACATTAACCACTGAATAGATGTGCATGTAAGCTGGCAAATCAAGGCGAAATGAATTCCCACCGATTTTCCCAAGTATCTTAAAAGGTCCATACCTTATCGGCTTCAACTTCTCACCTTCACCTTGCATTCTGTCTTTGCTGATATATAGCCAGACTTGATCACCAACTTGGAAACTATGCTCAGTCTGATGCTTATCATGCCTTGTCTTGTACTTGGCTTGGCTCGTTTCTAGCTATTCTTGTATTGCCTGGTGAATCTCTTAGATTTGTTCAATGAACTTGGTCGCCTTGTCCACATCACTATGTCCATCAACTGCTATGTCTTTAACAAAGACAAAATCCAAGGGAGACCTTGGTATGAAACCAAAATAGGTATCAAAAAGAGATCTCAGTGTAGAAGAATGTTTAGCCCATTTGTAAGCATGTTGCACATAACACAAATGTTCATCCCAAAGCTTGGGATGCTTGCTAAAATAGCCTTTGAGCAACTGGCTCATTGTCTTGTTCACCACCTTTGTTTGGTCATCTGTTTGTGGATGAAAGGCCATGCTCTTCTTCAGTCTGGTGTCCATCAATTCCCACAGACTAGACCAAAATTTCCCAACAAATTGGGAATCTCGTTCAGATAAAATAGAAGTGGGTAATCCAAATTGAACCCATACATGATGAAAGAACAACTTTTTTTTTTGTTCAGCTGTAATCTGTTTGTTACAAGGTATTAAAATACACATTTCGCTGAACCTATCCACAATAACATATAAATAGTCATGACCTTTTCTAGACTTAGGCAATTCCTCAACAAATTCCATTGAAACACTTTCCAAAGGATGAGAAGGAACTGGTAGTGGAGTGTACAAGTCTAGTTTTCTATTGTTGGGCTTGTTTTTAGCACACATGGTACACCCCCTTATATATCTAGAAACTGTCTCATTCATTTTTGGCTGATAAAAAAATCTTTGCAGTTGTGCAACTATTTTACTTACACCAAAGTGACCTGATATTAGAGAAGTGTGTGCTTCTCGAATTATCTTTACTCTTTCGGTTTGACGAATGCATAACTTTCCCAAATGATACAGGAGTTGGTCCTTAACATGATAATCCAATTCTTCTACTTGTTTGCCATGACTTAAAGTTGCATATACATCTTTGAAATCTATATCTTGAGCATATTGTTCAATGTAGCTTTAATGCAATACTGAATTATGCTTCAGTATAGTAGATGCATTTATGATTGGTCTGGACAACATATCTACAACTTTATTGTGTATGCCCTTTTTGTATCTGATGACAAGATGAATCTGTTGTAGAAAACCCATCCACCTATAGTGTCTTGATTGTTGCAACTTAGTTTGTGAGTGTAAATATTGAAGTGGTTGAAGATTAGTATGCATAACTGTCTGTTTGACCATTAGATAATGTTTCCACTTTTTCACACTCTGTACTAATGCATATAATTATTTATCATATGTGGGATAATTAACTACTGCAGAATTAAATGTCTCAGAATGATAACATATGAGTTTACTTTGATGCATCAACACTGCTCCCATGGCATAGCCACTGAAATCCGTTTCAATCTCAAAGGGCCTTTGAAGATCGGGCAGTGCTAGTACTGGTGTTGTACTAATATTTTCTTTTAAGGTGTCAAAGGATTTCTGTTGTTTGCCTCCCCACTGAAACACCTTGTTCAATCCTGTTAAAGCATGTAAGGGAGCTGCAATCAAGGAAAAGTTAGAAATAAACTTTCTCCAACACTGTGTTGCTCTTAGGAAGCTTCTAACTTCTGTAGCAGATTTGGGTTTAGGCTAGTGTACAATGACTACAACCTTAGAGGGATATATCTACAATTCACCACCCCCTACAATATGATCCAAATAATTCAAATATGTTTTGCCAAACTCACATTTTGATAGCTTAACATAAAGATTTTCTCTTTTCAAAACATCTAGAGTCTTCTTTACATGCTTCAAATGTTCTTCCCATGTTTTATTAAATATAAGAATTTCATCTAAATATACAATGACAAAATCACTAATTAAAGGCCTGAGTACATCTTTCATTACTCTCATGAAAGTAGCAGGAACATTAGTTAAGCCAAAAGGCATAACCAACCACTCATACAATCCCTGCTTTGTTTTAAAAGCAGTCTTCCATGCATCTTGCCCTGCAACTCTAACCTGATGATAGTCACTATACAAGTCCAACTTGGAAAAGTAAACAACTTCTTTCAACTAATCTAATAGATCATCTATGCGAGGAAGGGGATAACAATTTTTTATCATTATCTTATTTAGTGCTCGGTAATCAATGCACATTCTCCATGAGCCATCTTTCTTTCTCACCAAGACAATTGGAGACCCACATGGTGATGTGTTAGGTCTTATGAACCCTTTCTTGAGCAACTCTTGTACCTACTTCTTGATTTATGCATTCTCTAAAGCGAACAACCTGTGGCTATGATTGTTGATTCATCCCCTGATTCTGACCCCAAATCCTTCTGATTAGCTACAATAGTCTCCTTCTTTTTTCCATTGTACTTCTTGGGCTTCAACTCTGGATGCAAAATCCAGTAGTGTTCGTCATCATGCTCATCCTTCTTGCAATGAGTGCATGAAGGTTTGGTCTTTTGTACAACATTTTCCTTCCTCTCTTTCCATTTCTGTTTTCTCTTTTCCTTGTTCTTGTTTGTAGTGGGTTTTGATGATCCCACAAATTGTGGGTTCACATTCTTGCCTCTAGCCTCTAGATGTGTAGCCTGAACAGATACCTCATCTATGCAAGTGGGATTAAACATGAGAATGATATGTCTCAAATAATTATGTAGACCACCTATATACTTCAGCAAAGTTTCAGGTGAGTCTAAAGAAATGCCTAGAATCAAAGCTCTTTTCCTAAATTCTTGGGTGTAACTTTGTACACTTTGCCCTTTCAATTGGCAAAGAGTTTCCAACCCATCATAGCATGCTGCATATAAGCTAATGGATAGAATTTTTTTTTAATTGCAGAAAAAAATTCATTCTAGGTAGAAAGAATTTTACCATGCTTCTTCAAATCAGCTTATGTCCTACCTTCCCACCATACCAAGGCATTGGCTAGCCAGCTGAATCTTTCTCCTTTCTAAATTGATGTTTTGTACTTTGAAATATACATCAATATATCTAATCTAGTTATCTAGCTTTTCTGCATTCAATTCTCTATCATAAACTAGTAAATCAAACTTCACATCTAATTTAATCAAAGAAGATTTCTTCTTTTTCTTTTCAGGTCTTTCTTTGCGTGAAGAAGTTGATGATGAAGGTGATGATGGGGGAGATGGTGGAGAGGGCTTCTCTTATTTTCCTTTGCCTTCTGGGTGGGCAACTAGAAGAGGTTCTTCTACTTCTTTATCTTGTTTGGAGGTTGATGACTCTTCACCTCTACCTTTCTTAAATTCTCTATAAATTTCTTCTACCATGGCTTTCATGGTCATGAAACTATCCATGAACTGGGAGTCTGATTCCAAGGGACTTTCTTTTGACATTTTACTCTTAGGATAGACTCTTCCAATTTATGGGTTAGCTTCAACCAACTCTCCTTCTCCTAATTTAATCTTTGATCTAGTTATCATTCAACAAAAAAAAAGCCAACAAGCTTGTCTAACCTTAGCAACCTAGAGCTCTGATACCACTTGATCTGGAATTGATCCAAGACAATTAATAAGGTATTAGAGACTCATGTGCATGGATGTGCCTATGTTATTTTATGCAACAGATCAATAAGATTGAAAAATACATAGACACTAAAGCAGTTAAAGAAAAAATAACAGGCAAACATATAAACACAACTAGTTTAATAAGGAGTTCACCCAACACTCCTAGGCTACGTCTCCCAGTCCAGCCTTCAGTGGTGGCCTCTCTATTATGTTTTCAATGCAAATTTTTTACAACAGTGAGCTCAATTTGAGTCTCACCTAGTAGAAAAAAATCAGTAGGACTGTACTTGGATCCCCCAAGTCTCTGGAGTACATAGACTCTCCTTACTGAAACTCGACCTCTATTGGTCACAGTAGTATGAGCCCAATCTGAGACTCATACAGGACAGTCATATACAGAGGAGTTCACTTGAACCTCTCAAGCCTTCTCTGGAGCACACAGACTCTCTCACTCTCTCTCTCTGTGTCTTGATTCTGGCTCGCTGTTGCCTTTGCTATTGCAAGTCAACTTAGCTTCTCGTCTTTGTTTCTAACTTGCTAACTCGCTTCTAACTTACCGCTTGCTTCTCTCTCTGTCAACTTCTAGCTTTAAAGCCAATCTGCTTCCCAACTATTCGTTTCTGCTTCCTAGCTTTCCGATTCCCCTACCTCTATCCATTTGAATCCCTCTGTTCTGAGTAATCATCACTGTATAATGCCTCATAGGGAGGTGGCCACCCATTTCATAACAAACTAAGTGTCATTTCTCTTGGACATTTTTGAAATGACTGTCTCTTCCGTTAACTCCAAGAATGCTCGTGAAACACGACCTTCTGCCAATTCATAATCCATGTTCGACTGCAAATCCTATACAACTATGCTTGTTAACCTCGTCAAATTCGGTTATCCAACAGAATGTGTCTTCGCCATTGATCTGAACCCTCCAAATCCTACAGTCCCCATCCATATTGAGCATGTAAGTAACATGATGTTTACCCGTCTGATGTGAGCGATTTTCTCTCTCTTCCACTGTACAAGTGGCACCCATTGTGTGGCATCGGGTGGGACTCAGTTGAAACCGCTTACCTCTCGAAGCCCTTCCGATATTCTTCCGGTTTTTGTGGGACCTCGCTTCTGACGGAATCAGAATGATATCTATTATATTTTATGATTTTTTGGGTCTGGGGCTTGCAGCCCTTCCTTCTTTGAGGGGTTTTCCCTGCGATATGTGATTAGAGATTTGTCGCTAATCACATATCAGAAACTACCCTTGTTCCTTGAAATGGCCTTTGGTTTTGCTAATTTGCGACAACGCACGTTACCATGGACCAACTATCTATGCGCTTGACTGACGATCCTCGTTGCTCCGCGCTGATCAAAAGTTACAACTCTTATGAGGATATCTCCGATAAGCTTGATATTTATAAGATTTTGAAACTTTGGCATGATTTTTAAAGAGTTTATGAAAACTTAGAGACCGTTCTATGATCCAATTTGGATCACAGGTGAATACTAAAACCACCCATATCGGGCAGGTAAAAATCGACCTTCAGAGGCTGCCCAATATGAGCGTTGACCGTTGGATCAAAATAGGTTAGATCGGATAGTGATTAGGGTGATGATTTGATATAAGGTTTAATGGAGGGGCCCAACGGGGTTTTAATGAGCAGAGGCATTAATTAATGAGGATTATGAAGGTTTAATGATGTTGGGAGTGATTTCATTGGTGGGGACAAATTATTAATTAATCACTGATTAATTAATTAATTTCTTTTATTTGGCAGTGGGTCATGGTTATTAATTAGCCACTAATCGACTTAATTAACCCATTAATCAGTTTATTAATAAAGCTTATATTTCAAACTTCGCGGTGGGATATAAACATATGGATTTTTAATAAAATATACAAGAAAGGGGTGTTTTTGGGATTTAATACATATAATTAAAATTAGGAGTTAATATGAATGAAAGTGGAAAAATGGATTTGCACTAAGTATAATATGTTTTTATGAAAAAGGGGTTTGTTTGGGGATGATTACATTCCCTAGGAAAATAGTAGTTTTACCTTAGGAAAAGGGGTTTCTTAGGGGAAAATGAATGAATTGAAGGGCTGTGAATTTTCATGAGGGAGCTTTTACTACTTAGGACCTATAAGTTATTGGGCCGAGGGTCCAATCCCTCCAGAAGTCAGAGAAATGCTTTGAGCCCCTTTAACTTTAGGTATTTTTTCTACTTTGCTTATGGGAAATTAGTAAAATTAAGGGTAAAATGAATGGGGAAATTAATCACTAGACTTTGTGTAAATGCTCAATTATCATCCATACTTTAGCAACTTGATAATGAAAGTAAATGATATGACTTTATCTAATCAATCATCACAATTCTGCAACCATGCAACTACTTACCCATCTACTCATCCTACCATTTTTTCTACTCTGTATTAGGGTGCACTTAAGCTGGCAAACCCTTATCAAAACATTTTTATTTTCTTTTACAATAGAAATCTACCTAAGTCTATCCTTATTATATCCAAGGGCTCAGATTAAACTATTGATCTCCTTTTCTTCACTCTACCTATCTACTTATCTGCCAATATTAAACAATTTGGTCAGATTTTATTCTCTAGCTAAAAACATGAAATTCAAAGTATGGAATAACCAAGATTAAACTATTTGATTACCATGGATTTTGGAATGAATAACAATTTTCACACAATCACTATTATGTAGAAAAGTAAATAGTAGTGGAATTTGTACTTGCACACTTTCATGGTCTTTTTGTTTCTTGGGGTTCATTTTTCATCTTTTTTGACCTTTTTCATTCTTTTTGTCCTTTGATTTTTCTTTTAGGACATACCCTCTTTACATTTTTTAATTCTTTTGATTTTTTGAATATGGAAAACATTTGCAGAAAGCAAAGGTATGTACATATTACAGATTTGACCTCAGCCATTCAAAAACTATGACTCCTATTGGTATAGGAACATAACAACTGGTGTGCTATAATTAATTTCTTTTGTCTTTTCCTCTTGCACTTCTTCTTCCCCCACTTGGAAGCTTCCTAGTGATTCCCTTCTTTGATCCACTTGATTTACATTTCTTTTGGCTGATGTTTTCCAATTATTGTTGTTGTACACAACCCTCATCCGTTGTTATGGGTTTTAATAACACAACTTTCTTCCAAAGATGGCTATGTAGACCCACAGATACTTGAGTAGTACATATAGGTACCTTGTGGAGATACCTATCGTTATTTCCAACTTCCTAAATTTGGTGGTGTACTCCTAAACACTCTTCCCTTGTCTCTACCTAAATTAATTCCCTCAAATCCTTTGGTCCTCTACATAGTCAATAGGATAAAATTGTGACTTAGTCACTTGAGGACCTCCCTCCAACCTTAGGGTCTGTGTGTGGCTTTCCCACCAGCTCAAGGCATGGCCCTCTAATTTCAAATGAGAAAATGAAATTGTTTATTCTTTGGCTATGTGGTTAAAATTAAAATAAACCTCTATTTGTTTAAATCAATGATTTAACTTCGAAGGATTAATCTCACCTTGATATGTCTTGATGCCAACCTTTTCTTCCACTTTGAATAGGGACTGTGAATGATTCATGTAACTTGAAATAGGTTGTTCCTTTTCAGGTTCTTTCTTAAGCTCCTTCCATTTTTCTTCTAGATTGCCTAATCTCCCCTCTAATTTAGATTCTACATAAGAACTTCCATCTTCTTTGAATAAACCATTTTTATTGGTCAAGGCTTCCATGAGGAGGTTCACGTCATAGTTTATATATGTAGCTTGTGCTTCTAGCCATGCAAGTCTCTCCTTTGCAGGATCATTAGGTTTATTAATATAAATATTGGAAATGGATGGGGTTTTATGACTTTACTTATTTGATCTAGATTCCGTACAACCCCTCAAAATATACCCAAAGTATCCTACGTTGATACCAATATGATTCATAAAATTTTGTGAGTACTCTAGTGAATATTTCATCACAACAAATCTAATAAAATTATACTTAAAATCTAGAAAGCTATACTATGAGGGTTATTTTCCTTATACTTATGGCTTTATTAAGTTATTTTTTTCATACACGCAATATATTAAATAGGGAAAAGAGATAATAGACATAAAGACAATCACTCAAAACCATAATAACACAAGATATTATTTCAGAAACCCTTTTAGGATAAAACCTATCTAGCTAGAAGGTAAGGTTGCTCTACTCCCTCTTTCTCTGAATGGAAATGGATGTAAGTACAAAGGCATGATACCTATGGAAGGATTCTATTGTGTGCAAACCCTCTTCTCTCTCTCTCTCTCTCTCTCTCTCTCTCTCTCTCTCTCTCTCTCTCTCTCTCTCAGCCTCAGCTAATTTTCTCATGTATAGAAAAAATGCACTTTAATAGAATGAAACCTTTTTCCTCCTAATCCCCCAATTATAACATAGCTAGATACCCTCCTAGTGGTTATGGTTTACTCCTTCAAATCCTAAATAGAGTTATAATAAATATTCTTCTAGATATTTGTTCATCGTGATCATGTGGCTAGCCACTTTTCCATGAATAATGGGGGGTGCCAGGGCATCCTCTCAAATTATGGTAGTCAATTCTAATAGGTAAACTTCTGGTAGGCATGACCTTCTTATATGTTCTCTTATTGAGTTGATTCTTACTTCATTGGGAAGGTAATGATGCATACACTATGGAATATATGTCCCTAGTAAGATTGGGACCACAAAAATTTCTCATTTAAGGCCTCAAAATGGATCCTATTGTTTTTCACCCAAAATTTTCCAAACTATGACCACTCGTAAAAATGCCCCTTCAAGCTAATTCCTCCAAACTTTCAACTCTAAAATCATCGATGTGGATGTAAAATAATATTTTAATCCAATCCAAATAATACATCCCCATTCAAACATCAAGAAGGTATAGGAAGGAGAGAGGTAGGGAGATGGGATATCTAGAATGTGGGTAGAGCTAGTAATTATGGTTAATGGGGAGGGAATTCAACTTCATGAAATAAATAGGAAAACATTTTCCTCAAGTTTGATACCAACAATTTAATACCATATTTCTAGGAGAGGAGGATATGAAGAGTAGTTCCAATCTCCATATCTTGAGGTGTAGTATAGGCTTCCTCATCCCACAACCTATCCTCCTAGTTAGGGTTACACACCTCTAGGCCTATCGCACTAGCCTTACCTTATTCTTTGGATGGTTGAAACTAATATATCTTTAGGTTTATCCCTCTTATATAAAATATGTTCTCATACATGTGTGTGTGTGTGTGTATTATGATTGATACAAAGGTTAGATATAGAAATTTAATACAATATTGATATTCATGGACAAAGTGTGGTTATACTTTTTGACATCTTTTGGTTTGATTTAGGAGGTAATCAATGTAACTTTTTTGTCTAATATTAATATAGACACTAGCTTATATTTTGAAGAAAAATAATATGTAATTGTATTTTGTAATATATTATTATTTTGCAAAGTGAACTCCTCCTTTATTTCATAATGATTTAGCCAAGAATTGGCATGTTTTATTCTAAGAGAGGAGGATATGAAAAGTAGTTCCAATCTCCATATCCTGAGGTGTAGTATAGGCTCCATCATCCCACAACCTATCCTCCTAGTTAGGGTTACACACCTCTAGGCCTATCGCACTGCCCTTACCTTATTCTTTGGATGGTTGAAACTAATATATCTTTAGGTTTCTTCCTCTTATATAAAATATGTTTATTATATATATATAAATATATATATATAATATAATATATATATATATATAGATATAGATAATATATATAGATGAGATGTAGATGGTAGAGTAGATGTAGTATATATCATAATATACATATACATATAATATTGTGGTGTGTGTGTGTGTATTATGATTGATACACAAGTTTAGATATAGAAAGTTAATGTAATATTGATATTCATGGACAAAGTGTGGTTATAACCTTTTGACACTATAATAAAATATATAATTATAGATGAGATGTAGATGTAGATGTAGATTAGATGTAATATCACATATATCATATAACATATAAATATGTGTGTGTTGTGTGTGTGTATTATGATTGATACAAAGGTTAGATATAGAAAGTTAATGTAATATTGATATTCATGGACAAAGTGTGGTTATACCTTTTGACACCTTGTGGTTTCATTTAGGAGGTCATTAATGTAACTTTTTTGTCTAATATTAATATAGACACTAGCTTATATTTTAAAGAAAAATAATATGTAATTATACTTTGTAATATATTATTATTTTGCAAAGTGAACTCCTCCTTTATTTCATAATGATTTAGCCAAGAATTGGCATGTTTATGCGACTCCTTCTTAATAAGCTACAAGTGTCTTTAACTATAATTTTAAAAAATAATAGGAAGCCTCTTATATTCCATGGTGTTTACCTTATTCTTATATATTAGGTTCCTAGTCATAATAATGCTCTCAATTAATGAAAGACTCACTTGTATGAAGAGGATAGGATAGGGAGTATTTCCTTTAATTTTAAATTTATAAAACACTTGGTCAACTAACACTTGGGGACTCCTATATTATACTTAATTTATTTTGAACAACCCTCAAAATTTCTAAGATTGGCAATAATGTTCTCATATGGCCTCACTACATTAGTTCTCAACCTGAAAGGAATTCTTATCTCTTGTATCCTATTCCAAATGTTAGTCCTTTGCATTGTGTCAAATTATTTTCTAAAGTCAGTCAAACAAGATATAATATTGGTTTTATTATTATGTCACTCCTCCACAACAATCCTAGCATAAAAATGCGGACCATGGCTAAATGAAAACAACTAAAATTGGTCCAACCTTTAACTAGTTCTTGGTGGATTTCTACCCATATGATGATTACAAGGGATTCACTAGGTGAGAAATACCATACCACATACATTCATGTTGGGGGATATATAGTGAGGAAAAAATGAAAAGCATATAATAGGGGGTAAATGGTTTTTATATTAGCAGGTACGAAAAATGGAGCTCAAAGTTAATGAAAAATATAAAGGGGTATAAAAAATGTTAATAAAAAAATAAATACCTACAATATCTAGTGAAAGTAGGGCTTTTATAAATTTTCAAGGTGTATTTGGTTCATATTGATAGGGGGTTAAATAATGTGATTTTTAGAGGTATTTTTGCAATATGTAGTCAAATTAAGGGTATTGTTAAGTATGTCATGAACACACATTATATGTCAGAGGTTCATTGAGCGAAGCACCCATGATGATGACAGTCTTTCCAAAAATAATTTCATATAACTTGGATAAGTGGAGGATATGTTGGAAAATGTAGCTAGTTTCAGCCTTCATAATTGTAATATACTCATGTCAATGTGTATATATTATGTAATAAGCAAAAGAAGAAAGAAAAAGTATTATTTTAAAGCATGGGTTTCATGCTTCTTTTGATAATTTTTCTTCAAGGTAAAGCATGGTATTTATACTTCTAGGGCTTGTCATGACTCAAGAGAGTCAATGCCATGTATATAAGACCCATTTGGCCAATATGTAAAATGTAAAATAATTTTTTTTGAGTCAATATACTCAAAACAATCCTCCTAACACAAGTCAGCCCTACCAGAGACAATTCATCCCAAAGAGGGTTATTCGACCTCCACAGATGAGTATAAATAGAATTTACTTGACCTCATTTGGTAACCAATTCAATCTGCAATCAAGAAGTTTGATATGAGGTGTGAAATTCTAGAAGTAATTCAAGAAAGGCAAGGAGAAAAGAAGTTGAAGGAAGAAGGAAGGAAAATCAATTTTTTGGTCAAGGTTTTCCCTACTTTTCTCTCATGTGTATGAATATTCTGAGCTTTTTTAAGGGTTAAAGTTGTAGACCTACTGCAAGTCTGAAATATTGAAGCTAGGGGCCGAAATTATGAGTTTGGTGCAATTCTAGAAGGGTTTTACTCTTGTTAACTTGTCTGGACTTTAACCTAACTGGAAGGGATTCTTGAAGGGATGAGTTGGTGCTAGATGAAGCTTTTGTATTGAGGTTCAGGTCTTGTTTTTCTCATTTGAAGAACATTATATAAGAAGATAAGAGATTTTTTAGTTTTTCCCTTTCGATGGGTTTTTCCCTAGCTTGGAGCCTAAATTTTGTGTTCATTATCTTTATTGTTTTTTCACTTGATAATTTTTTGATGAAGAAGATCTAATAAATAAACAAAAAAAAAGATAAATAAATTTCACAAGCATTTATTAAGTTTGAGGAGAAATTGAATTAATAATTTCCCTATTGCATTGTCCAACATGGTATCATATCTAAGGTGAACAAGCAAAGACAACTGGAAGGATACAAAGAAGAGGTTTCTTGTTAAGAGGAATAATTTTCAGGACACAAGGAAAGAAGAAGAAATACCTATCGATTTTGAAGAATGGTTCCTACATCAAGCTTTCGTTGAATAAGATCTCATCATCAAGTTGTCATTGAGGGAAGGCCAAGTTCTTGTTGGAAGTTCTCTAGTGAAATCCATCATCTTGAAGAATAATGAAGAAACAAGGAGTTTTGGGATCATCATTCACACTTTGAAGTTGTTTGAAGACATCATTTTTGAAGGCATCCTAGAAGATATCATTCTAGGGAAACTTTTGAAGTCTCCTTGTAGGTCTTAAAAGCATCAAGATAGTTGAAGACATTAGACTCTTGGTTCATAAATAATATATTCTATTCTATGTCTCAATATACAAATAAAATTTCTACATTTTGCAAGGATAACAATAACCTCATTTGATTAGTAAAATTCCTAGCATCGAAGAAGAGGATTGATTTGGCACTAACAGAAAATGAATTCATGGAATATATCCTAGGAAAAGTAGTTGTACCAAACAAAGAGAAGACTTAAGAGCTAGAAAAGTAAAAGAAGGGAGAATTAAGGCATAAAGGATCATTGTTGAATCCATTAAATATCATATTGTTCCCTTTGTTGCTGATTTGAAGACATCAAAGGCTATGTATGATAAGTTGGTAAAGTTTTTCTTTATAAGTACACAAGGTCAAAATATTTCCTTAAGGAATCAATTATATAGAATAAGTAAATCAAAAGATGAATACATGGCCACCTATCTAATTAATATATTGCAAATAAGATACCAATTGCAAGGAATTGGGGAGATTGTTATGGACTCTGAGATGACAATTTGTGTACTAAATTCTTTGCAACCTGTTTGGAGTAGTTTTGCATCTAACATCTACTCAAAGAAATATACCACACCTTTTGATGAATTTTGAGCCCAATGTATCTTGGAAGAATCTAGGATCAAGGAAGAGGGTGATACTAAATCAAATAGAAGGTCTTAAACCTTCATTGTAAGGACTGGGAAACTAAAGAAAGGGAATTTTGGAAAGTCCAATAAGAAGAAAGACATGTCCAAGGTTAAATGCTTTGGATGAAATGAGTATGGACACTTTAAAAGGGATTATCCAAATAATAAAGTGAAAAACAAAAGGAAGGAAAGAAGTGAAGCTCACTTAACTGAAGAAAGGGGAGAACCTGAGAAAAATCCAAAAGGAGAAGATCCCAAAGATTGCCATTATTGAATGAAGCAACATCTATTTCAGGTTCTTCATAATGTTTGACTTTCTTTATAAGTAGAAAATAGTGCAGCATGAATTATTATATACTCTAGAAGAGTCTTTATTTTGTATAGGCATGGCATCATAGATAGAATCACATGATAGTAGAACAATTATGATCTACTTGTTTCATTTTCTTTGGGAAAGTTCATCTAGTTTAAAGAGAATGAGAAGATTGGGACCATATTGCATATTATTGTTCATCTAGACATTTTCCAAAATCATGTTAGAGGTAGTCCTTTTGCAAAGACGGATCAATAAGATCCTATAAGAATCATCATTTTGAAATATTCTTGGAAGCAACATTATGACTGGTTTATATTCCATCTAGTATGGAAACAATGGTTCTAGAGAATTAAGGAATGTTAAGGGCCAAGTTACAGTATGAAAGGCATAATAAACATCTTTCTCTTATTGGAAAAGGAAACCTATCATTAACAAATATAAGAAGAAATCGCATTCAAAGGATGGCTAGATGATTACATGAAAGAAAAGGTATGCATATTCTTCTCTAGAGCATAATTCATGAAGGAAGAGTTAGTTCTAAATGTGCTTGGTAAGTTTTTCATATGAATGGATGATACTTGAAAAGAAGAAATTTAACATGCTTTCAAATGGATGGAGATCAAGACTCTCTCACAAAGTAGAATGGCATAAATATGACAACATCGATCAACATCAAGTATAGTCTCTGGAATAAAGAAAGGGAGTTAATAATGAAAACTCCAAGGAAGATATTGCCACTTGGTAATCAAGTTCGATCCATGGGCACTCTAATTAAAAATAAATGCATGGGAGGATTCTTATATAATATGGAGATGGATCATATGAAAGAATATTGATCTCAAAGGGCTCAAGTATTTTGTAAAAGGGGCCATCATGACAAGGTAAGTTTGATGTTTATATTTTTATATTGGTTATCTAGTTAACATATTTTTTTTGCTACCTAGAAAGAGGTTGTAGGAATACATGATGACAGTTGAGGCAAGTTCAATGGTTGGTATTATACTCAATTCAAAGAACATATGTATTGAGTAAATGGTTTTGACAATCCTTTGAGGATTATGTAGTCAAGATGTTCACATAATCACCTTGATATTGAAAGGTAACAGTGTAAGAACATAACCTCATGTTCAACAAAGATCGCTTTCATGTTCAAAAGGAGCTATGACTAGCTTGAAGTTTGCATTAGGGAAATTTTGAGATCTAAAATGGGCCTCCTAAGAAAAATGTACAACCAAAATAAAATTTATAAGAACCAATAGGATTCAAGATGATGATGTCAACCATGGGGGATGATTCACCATTTTTGGAGTAAAAAAGTAAAAAAGATTAAAAAATAATAAAATAATAAAACTACTTTCTCAACTCATATTTTCAACTTATCTCCATAAGGTTTTACTCAAATTCCAAGTAGGAGTACTTTTTGGATGCAAAACTTATTTCCTCATGCAAGGAGTACCCATGATGCATACTTTCGATGGACCCTGCTACATGAAAAATGAGAAATACATTAAAAAACGTGATTATAATCACATATTTCACATATTTCTCATTTTTTCTCATATTTCATATATATATGAAATATGTGATTGTAATCACGTTTTTTAATGTATTTCTCATTTTTCATGTAGCAGGGTCCATCGAAAGTATGCAGCATGGGTACTCCTTGGATGAGGAATCAAATTTTACATCTAACAAGTGTTTCCACTCGAAATTTGAGTAAACCCATAGGGAGGTAAGTTGCAAATACGAGTTGAAAAATTAGTTTTTTCTTTTTTCCCTCTAAAATTTTATGATGTAATCTAATATTATTTTATTATTTCCACTATTACTTTATAATTTCCTTAGGAGGCCCATTTTAGACCTCAAAAATATCCCAATGGATAAGGTTCAATATAATTCCTTCATTAATGATGATTGAAGGAAAGAGAGGTACAACATTGTTGGCCTGAACCCTATCACAAGATTAAAGGAAGAAGATGACTCCATAATATCCAGGAAGGAAGAAGCTCAATTTGATGAGTTACGAATAGGAAAGAGGGAGTGTTGCATCCATCTCCATAAAGAATTGGTAGTTGATACACTTATGAAGACAAGCTAGAGAGCTTGTGGCTGTGACTTTCGAAATGGAACAAATCTAGGGATCTCCTCTATATTTGAGAGGGAGTAAAAGAATCTCCTTAAATAGGAGCAAGGATATATTCTCAATTTAAGAGGGAATGATGATCTAATATTTGACTGAGAGGAAGTGATGATGAACATCACATCGTATTATCTTCTTCATGTGGCATGCACTTGACTAGGACTAACAATTGTAAGTCTAAGTGCAGGCGATGAAGAGAGAATCAAGTATGGAGGATTAGATAAGCATTTGTGATTTCCTTGAGGAAAAAAGTCCAAGATAGGGAATGGACCCACTCTTTGAGGATTGGACAGGTATCGAAGACAAGAGTGGTTGAAGAGGACCGATATTATTTGAGGATTATGAATGCAAGATAAGAATAGTCCTAAAAGGACATACCTAGTGAACATTTAGTTGGGGTATGTGTTAGTTTCTATAGCATCAGATGGTGTTTTAGTCTCAAAAATTTATGGAGTTGCTAAAACACAAGAGTTCTCTAAAACCCCATAAATAGTTTTTGGAAATTCCACCTAGAGATATATTAATTAAATTAATTGACCATAATTTAAATTTTTCGTAAGTCTAACTTAGGAAAACTAGTTAATTAATAGCAATTGATTGAGAAAGGTGATAATTCTCTAGAAAATTAGATGGATCTACTTGGAGATGATCTCAGCCATCTACTAATTTTTAATATTTGTTGTTGGATTCCTAGTTGGAGATTATAAGAAGAGGTTGATAGGTAAATGGAGAAACACACAAAACAATGAGTGAGAGCCAGCAATGTGAGTTCGTTAGGCAGTTTGACCTATCTAGGAGAATAGTTTGAGCCAGAGAGAGGATGCAGGGCTAGAGAGGGGCAGAGATAGTGATCTAGGGGAAGATTTTGTAGTTCCAAAAAGGAAATAGAGGAGGTCAAATTATTTCTCCAAGAGGTTGCATTGGGACTGTATCTCATGAAGGTAGTTTGATTTAGCTGGAGAGGAGGTCATTTCAGTTTCCAAAAGCGAGGAGGATTTTCCAGTAGGTTGGAGAGACACTCCCCTAGTCAAAAAAAAGTAGGATGGCTTAATTAGCATCAATTCCAGGCTGAGCATATGGCAGGTTCCACAAAGGTGGCGTAGAGTCTACGCAGAGGGTTTGGAAGACTTACTTTTCAATTTTTAGTTTGAGTCAAGATTTCTTAGAGATGAGGGTAAATTCCCTAATTTGATTTTGCCAATATTTATTTAAGATTGGATAGCCAATTGGGCATCCAAATTTACTATACTTAGAATTCACTATTGCATAATAATAAAACCCTTAGTTATTGCACTAGTTTTCCCACATTGGGTTTTTCCAGAGACAGTTGTCCAAAAATAATTATGTCATGTTTATGTTTGTGTGCTAGCATTTTCGGTTCCTATTTTTTCTTCCTCAATATTTTATTTGGTGAAGAAATTATCATGTAAATAATTTGATATTTTTCCATAAACAAAATAAACTACATAATTAATTTTCTAGTTAGAAGAACTATTTACAGTTGCTACATTTCAACGAATTTTCACATGGTGCCAAAGGATATTTAATAGACATAAACCTCAAAGTTTGAAAAAAAGAAAATTTTGTTGTTCAGAGGGAGCAACCAGTTGAAATTTTTTTGGGTTACACAGTTCCCAGCTAGGAAACGTGAATTGTTAAATAAGTTTTGGTTCTCCAGTTTCAGAAGACAAGAAAGTTTGATTTGTCTGGGGAAGAAATTCCAACAAGAAGAGGGAGCAACAAATCAGTGTTTTCGCTGAGAAAATTTCTCATCTAGGCACAAAGGGTTTGTAGTAGATTGCTAGAGTAAAATCAGTTTTCGGTGGAAGTGAAATAGCACATAGATTTATACTCAGGATGTCTTCAGTAAATTCTATAGAATTATCCAATATGGCCATGGATAGATTTGATATTCAAGGGGCTTCATACTTTTCTTCTAGGTTGGAGGATGATTTTTCTTGCTTAAATAGCTCAGCTTCACAACGTGTGTAGTACATCGATAGTGGAGTGGAAACTCACATGACAGGGGTTAGAGAATATTTATCTCGCTACAAATAAGAGTAGATGGAATTCCACATTACAATGTAAAACTAGACCAAGTGCACTCCAGCAGGGAGAGGTAACACTCTAGAGAAATTTCCACAGCTACAGATGTACTACATGTGTGGAGATTAAGTATGAACCTGATTTCACTATCCCAGTTATAAGATAAGGCATATGATTCCCACTTTGTAGGGAAGAAAGTGTTTTTTAAGCACCCAAGCTTGAAGATGGTGAAACAAACTGGAGTTAGAAGCAACATGTTGTACAAATTGTAGCTTGATTCTCCAATGTCATTGATAGGCAGTGACAATATTAAGGGGAAGACCTGAATGAGCTATTGCATAGGAGAATGAGACATTTACACCATGGAGCACTTAGAATGCTCAGGGAGATAGTGACAAGTGTTCAAGAACTTGGCATGGAACATGATGATGTGTGCAGAGGGTGTGTTCTTGGGAATTATACTAAGGCAACATTCCCAAGAATTGAAAACAGAGTAGATGGCATGTTATGACTGACACATTCATACATTTATGGCCCTATTCCCACTAGAGCTCTCAATGGGTTCAAGTATTTCATTACGTTTATTGATGGCCATTCTAGGAAAACCTAGATCTACTTCTTGAAGGCCAATGATGAGGCATTCAATCACTTCAAGGAGTTTAAGGACCTAGTGGAGAATGTGAGAAGGAAGAATATCAAGGTGTTGCGCTCAGATATGGTGAAGAGTAAAGATATAAAGACTTCAAATATTTATGTGATAAGGAAGGCAACAGAAGAGAGTGGATAGCTCCATACACTCAATAACAGAATGGGGTAGCAGAGTGAAATAATAAACCTATCGTTGGGCCTACAAAAGCGATGTTATATGACCAGGATTTTCCCATATTTCTATGTGCATAGATATGTATTATAGTGGTGTATATTCAGAACGAGGTTCCTCAGAAGGAATTGGGAAAGATAATGCTAGAAGATGTATTCTTAGAAAAGAAACCTAAGGTAAGTCACTTCAGGATATTTGGAACATAACTTACTACCATGTGCCAAATGAGAAGTGCACCAAATTGGATCATATTGCAGAGAAGGGGTTCCTCGTTGGGTATAGTGAAACCTCAAATTCATACAAGATATATGTTCCTAACAACATGAAGATCGTAGTGATATGGGATGTAAATTTCATGGAGGAAAATTCTTTCAAGAAGTTTCACAAGATGCCAACAAGTGGTTAGAATGAGCCAAAATAAGCTCTATCAGTATAGAAACATGAACAACCATTGGGACCACCAGTATGACATATATAAGGATCTAGTATAGTTACCATTACTAGCAATTCCTCAAGTTATGGGATCCAGTGAGTTCACAACATATAGAGTAGCAAAGGCAGGATGAGGAGTTGGTTGGACCTCCCACCACTAGTGGTCGAACTAGTAGGGAAGCTCATCATACATTTGTAGGTTTTAACCCCATAAAAAAAATTACCTACATACAAATTTGAAAAATAGAAAATAAACAATGGCGAGAGCATAAAACATAAAACATATATACACATATATTTTCCCTTGGATCCCAAAACCGAGACTACCAGATTTATTTTTTATTATATTCCTTTCAATGTTACAATACATATATATACATGTTGAAGCATCCATAAACCACAATCCATTAACCCTAGATTAAAAAATAACCATAGCTCCCTTCACTGAATCTACAAAATAACACGGGAAAAAACCGTCATGCCCAAGACCATGTCCGAAAAAAACACAAAAAACCATAGGTAATTCCACACGTGGAGCTAGTCATGGAAAGAATATAACACACACCCAACATTCTTCCACTTGTTATTTTCTTTCCATAGGGGGGCTCAGGAGAGCTTAGTCATTGGTCTAGCACTGCAATGCCCATTGCCTCTCTACACCAAGAAAACTTCTCAATGCTCACAAACTTCGTCAATGCATTTGCAACATTCTTCAAAGTGTCCACCTTTACCAATGACACATTTTTGTCCTCAACCATATCCCTCAAAAAGTGATACTGAACATGAATTTGATTTGTCTTTGAATGATAAGTAGGGTTCCTTGCCAAGAAAATTGCACTTTGGCTATCACAATCTATCCTTATAGCTCACTGTACCAACCCCATACTTGAACACAATCTCTACAACCAAACTATTTCCTTGCTTGCTTGAGTGGTTTCCATGTATTCTATCTCTTTAGTTGAAAGTGCCACCACATAATGTCTCTTTCTCATCCAACTGACTGCACCTCCACACGAGTTAAATACATACCCACTTGCAGGTCTTCTCTGATCCAGATCTCCAGCCCAATATGCATCAACAAATCCCCAGATGTCCAAAACTCTATCCAATCCTGGCCTTCCTTGGTAGCACAAACCATAATCACTAGTTCCATGCAAATGCCTGAAAATCTGCTTCACTGTTGTCCAATGCCCCTTCCTTGGCTTTGACATAAACCTACTCAATACTCCCACTACATGTGCAATGTCTAGTCTAGTACAGACCATTTCATACATCAAGCTACCGACTGCACTTGTATATGGAACACGAGACATGTCCTCTTCCTCTTCTTATATCTTGGGATACTATTCATCAAATAACTTTACACCTTTAGGAATAGGATCCTTCACTGATTTACTATCCTACATATTAAATCTCTACAATATTGTTTCAACATACCTCCTCTGGTTTAACCAGAGCTTCCTTATTTCCTAATCTCGTTTAATTCCCATGCCCAGAATATAGTTTGCAGCACTAAGATCTTTCATGTCGAATTTGGAGGACAATTGGGTCTTCAATTCCTGGATAATCTCTTTGTTATTTCCACTCAACAACATATCATCCATATACAAGACCAAATAAATAACATGGTCACCAATTACTTTAAAATAAACACAGTGATCTACTTTGCTTCTTATGAATCCAAGTCCTTGCGTATATGTATCAAATTTTTGATACCACATCCGTGGTGATTGTTTTATCCCATACAAAGACTTTTTTAACCTACATACTAGTTCTTTCTTACCATACAAAGACTTTTTTAACCTACATACTAGTTCTTTCTTACCATACAAAGACTTTTTTAACCTACATAGTAGTTCTTTCTTCATGTAGATCTCTTCTTCCAAATCCTTGTGAAGAAATGTTGTCTTCACATCCATCTGTTCTACCTAAAAATCAAAAGTAGCAGCAAAAGATAAAATTAATTTATTAGAATCTACCTTGGCAATAGGAGAAAAAAATATCACCAAAATCAATTCTCGACACCTCAAAATAAACTTTTTCTACCAACCAGGATTTTTATTTCTCCACCTTGTCTTTTGCATTTATCTTCTTCTTAAACATTGATTTTCTTCCAATGGATTTCCTTCTAGCTAACAACTCCACTAGATCCCAAGCCTTATTTTTGTGCAAAGATTCCATTTCATCAACAAAGGCCTCTTTTTAGAGTTTTCCATCCTTTGAATATACTACTTCCCTGATAGTTCTAGGATCATCTACAATAATAGATAAAGAAAAATTTGAACAGAAAGCATCTGGACTATATCTTTATGGTTGCCTCCTTTCTGAAACTAATCTTCTCAAAGCTGGAGTTTGTGGCTCTTCATCTTCTGATTCCTCTTGTGTTGTAGAGTCTGATTCATCCTCCTTTAGCTCAAACTATATCTTCTCAGGTTCCTTTGCTAGGAATTCATGTTTAATAACATATTTCACCTCTCTAAACACCAGATCGTAGTTGTACACAACCTTCCTTGTTTCTAGGTTCCAAAGCTTATAACCTTTTAAACCATCCTTATACCCAATAAAGATGCACCTTTCAGATTTAATATCCAACTTGGTTCTTTTCTCCTTTGGAACATGTACATATGCATCACATCCAAATACCCTCAAATGTGAAAGATGGTTTCTTACAAGTCCATACCACTTGTGGATTCTTATCCTCCAATGTTGATGAAGGTGATATGTTGACCAGGTTACATGTAGTTTTCACTGCCTCTATCCAAAATTCATGTCCTAACCTAGCACCACTGAGCATGCTTATTTCCTTTTCCATCAACTTCCCAATCATTCTTTTTGTAACTCAATTTTTTTGAGGTGTGTATGGAGTAGTCTTATGTCATGATATACCACACTTCTTACAAAACTCTTCAAATTCCTTCTTGCAAAACTCTCCATTGTTATCTATCCTCAACGCCTTTATCTTCTTCTCTATCCGATTTTCCACCAGAGCCTTAAATTCTTTAAACTTGTCAAAGACTTCAGATTTCTTCCTGAGGAAATATATCCATGTATTCCTTGAGAATTAATCTATAAATGATACATAGTACACAGAAGTACCCAATAATGGAATTAACATAGGTCTAAACACATCATTGTGCACAAACTCTAATATAGGTTTCTCCCTCTTAGCACCAGAGGGGAAACTCACCCAATTATGGTTCCCATATACACAATTTTCATAGAAATCAAAATCTAGAGAGAAATTGTACATATCTTCTACCATACCATTACCATGAAGTATTCGAAGGTTCTTCTCTCCAATATGTCCAAGCATTAATTTGATGCCATGGCATGGTATTTTCTCCATAGGCCACTAGATTTTCTACTCCTCCTTCAATAACCACAAAAATGTTGCACCCATCAATAATAGTGCTACCCTGAAGCTTGTACAAAGTTCCAATCAAAACTCCCTGCATTAATATCAGTGCTCCCCAAACTATCTTGTAGGTATCTTTCTTTAACATTGTTTTCACACTTGCATCATCTAGCTTTCATATAGAAATCAGATTTCTAGCCAATGTAGGAATATGCAGAACACTAAGAAGTGTTATAACCCTTCCACCTTGTAACATCAACTTGAATTTTTTGAGACTGATGATTCTATCCTTCCTATCATCCCCTATGAAGACATCACCACCATCATATTTATTATACTCACACAACCTCTCGTTGCGGGGAGTAAAGTGAAAGGATGAACCTGAAGTTATCAACCATGCCTCATGATCTACTTGTGTACTTGAAGAAGAATCCAAGTACACATCCCCACCTTCATCTGAGGTGGTTTTCACCTCTGCAGAAGGAGCATCATCAAATCCCTTTCCTTTCTTAGGAGATTTAGATCTACATTCTTTTTTGAAGTGCCCTTCCTTTTCACATTTCCAATACACCTTTATAGGTTTTCCTAGAGATTTAGATCTCCCTCTAGATTTAGATCTCCCACTCGAGGATTTTTTTTTTCTATTATAGGACTATCCTTGTACAGACAAGGCATCACCATTTTGTCCCTCCATATTTTTCCATCTCATCTCCTCTGACAACATGGATGAGACTATTTCATCAAACTGCAAGCCAGTCGTATTGCTACCTATTGCAACAACCATACTATCCCATGAATCTAGTAGAGAACAAAACAAACTGATGTACTTATCTTCATCTAAAAAAATTATATCAATAGATAACAACTGGCTTACCACATTATGAAAGGAATTCACATGCTCTGTCACCGGGTCTCCATCCTTCATCCTCAGGCTATACAACTTTTTCCATAGGAATAGTTTATTCACCAAAGACTTTGATTGGTACAAAGTCCCTAACTTGTCCCACAAAGTCTTCACCAAAGCTTCCCCTAATATATTCAACAATACTCATTTTGAGATACACAATCGTATTTTGTTCTTTTCCTTCTGATCCAACTTCACCCAGTCTTTAGGTGACATTGTCATTGGTTTAGTACCTAGATCTAGCGCGATCCACTGATCTTTATCCACTAGTAGATCCTCCATATTGAGTTTCCACAACTCAAAACTTTGACCATTAAATTTCTCAATCTCTATCTTTCCACTGCTCGCCATCTTCTTTCACCACAAGAATAGATCTCGTAGATATCCCAATAAAGAGGGTCTACCACAAGCCCGAGAAAAACCACTCAACAGCAAAGACATCCACTTGAAGCCAAAACAACTCTGATACCAAATGTAGGCTTTAACTCCGTACAAAAATTACCTACATATGAATTCTAAAAATAGAAAATAAATAATAGCGAGAGCATAAAACATAAAATAGATATACACAAATATTTTCCCATGGATCCAAAAACTGGGACTACCAAATTGATTTTTCATTATATTCTTTTCAATGTAACAATACATATATATACATGTCGAAGCATCCATACACCTCAATCCATTAACCCTAGATTAGAACATATCCATAGTTCCCTTGACGATATCTACAAAATACCATGGATAAAAAAGCATCATGCCCAAAACCATGTGTGAAAACCATGCACAAAACCATAGGTAGGTCCACCTAATATAGGGTCCAAAAAAATTCCTCGGGGCACTGCTCGAGACTCTGTAGAGGGGGGCTATGCCCTCGTCAAACCCCCCGATAGGGGGGGCTGCCGTCCCCCTGTGACTGCCTTGCTATGCCCAATGCAATGAACAGGGGGCCTAAATCGCCCCCTGTAACACCCTCATGCATGGGGCTAGTTGTGGAAATAATATAACACACACCCAACAACATTGAGAGATGCATAAGACTTCATTGGAGCTCCTAGGAGGAACAAGAGAGAGCGCAAACAACTTGACAGGTACCAAACATTAGTGGAACAGGTTGTAGAACCTTCCAACTATTAGGAGGCCGCACAACATTAGGTGCAGATAGATTCCATGGTAGAGGAGTACAGTTATATCATGACAAACAATGTTTGGGAGGTAGTGCCAAGACTTGAGGACATGTCAGTTGTAGGTTCTTGATGGATCTACAAGATCAAGTATGTTGCAAATTGCATCGTGGAGAAATACAAGGCTATGTTCATGAAAATGGGTATGCACAAAAAGAAGGGATAGATTACGAGGATGCCTCTTCCCTAGTTACCAAATACACTTCTATCTGGTATGTTATATCCCTAACAGCACAGATGGGGTGGCATATTCACCAGATAGGCATCAAGACAATGTTATTGAATGGGGTGATACAGGAGAATGTGTACATAGAATAGCCAGAGGGATTCGAGAGACATGAGAGGCACAAACATGTGTGGAGGCCGAAGAAATCTCTAAGTAGGCTCAAGCAAGCTCCCAAGACATGGTATGGTCAGATTGACAACTACTTGTAGTAGATGGGATTCGTCAAGAGTGAAGTAGATCCCAACCTTTACTACTTGATGGTAGAGGATGAGTCACTCATCCTAATTTTTGATGTGGATGGCCACTTCTTGATAAGATCATCATGGCTTATAGAATATTGCAAGAGGATCTTTGCAACAGATTTTGTCATGAAGGACATGGGGTTAATGCATTATTTCCTAGGATTGGAAGTGTGGCAAAAGGACGGGAGATATTCCTTGTTCAAGGGAGATATGCTACAAATATTCTAAAGATATTTAGAATGCATTATTGTAGACCCATGTCTACACCCATGATCACCAACTGGAAGAAGATAGATGCATCATATGACAAGGATATTAACCCCGCCTTGTATAGACAGCTCATTTGTTCTATCATGTATCTGGTCAATGCTAGGCCGAATATTTGATTCATTGTAAACACTCTTAGACAGTTTATGGTGGAGCCGATGAGATTTCATTGGATAGTATCAGGGAACATTTTTAGGTATTTGTTCGAAACAATAGAGTATGTGTTGAAATATACCCAAAGGGATGATGTCACACTATGTGGATTCACAAATGCAGATTGGTCAGGCAGTTTAGAGGATAGGAAAAGTACATATGGGTATTTTGTAATAGCCCCTAGTTGAACTTTGATGTAAAAAATATAATACCAAGGTCATGGGACATGTATTCCAAGCTAAATAGTGTGCAAAACATCCTAGTGGGATCACTTTGGTTTATTTATGGCTATGGAAATTGGCAAATGCAAAGAGGCATTAATTATCATTTAATTATGAAATAAAGGAAAATAAGAGAAAAGTAATGTGAAGGGACATATATTTTCATGAGAGGGAAATTGAAGGGAAAACAAACAAAATAGAGGCCTCAATGATAAAAAGGCTTCATAGGATTAGTTCACTAACTTTTTTCCATTCAGTTTTGGAGCTCTCCTCTATTCACTCATTCTCTCACACTCTTGCACACTTAGAGCATGCTTAGAGAACTCTAGTATTCACTTGGATTGGATAAATAAGGAAAAGGAAAGAAGGAAAGTGAAAGGGAAAAGTTGGATCAAAAACTACAACTAGATTACTTTGCATGTATCGAATTATGTGTATGATTTACTTGCTAGTTTTGACAATGTGTTGTCATTGGCATGGAGATTTTCCTAGATTGATAGTGGTTTTAGCCTTGCCTTTCCATTTCCTATATAACCATGGTGTTGTGGTTTTTTTCATGTGGTTTTTTTTACTGGTGCTCAAAATCCTTATGATTGTGGGTTGAGTTACTAGTTCTTCGAGCCGTTGGTTGGGACAAAAACTCAGAAAGCCCTGGAACAACTTGGGTTGAGTTACTAATCCTGGAGCCTAGGTTGGGACAAACGCTTTGGTGCCCTTGGCAGGTTGAGTTACTAGTCACTAGAGCTAGGTTGGATAAATTTTCTGGATCCCTGGAAGGTTATGGGTTGAGTTATTAGTTCTTGGAGCCGTAGTTGGAACAAACACTATAGATTCCTGGATAGCTTGGGTAGAAACCAATGTAGTTGGTGTTAGTGATGTATGATCATAAGGTGGAGTCATTGGTTAAGAGTTGAGGTGGTTTGGCCTCTAGAAGCCCTAGTTTGGTTTTTGTTTGGTTTATTCCATGAGATCCCACATTCATGCTTGTAATATGGCGTGGGGGTGATTAGCTAAAAGAGACATTTGGTTTAGCCCAATATATGGTCGGGTGGTACATGGAAGTCCCTGATTTGGTTGGTATTTTCATATGTTAATAAGAGGTGTTCTCTATTGTGATCTATGAGCATATTTATTGATTATGATGGTGATATTATGGTTGAGTTTCCATCGTTTATATGCTATTGATTTTCTAGTTGTATGTTGGTTATTTGATGTATATTGTTTATGTCTCTTGACATGTTTGATAAATATATGAATGGTTGATGAATGAATGGAATAAAAAGTGTCATTGTAGCTAGCTAAAGAGGGTTTATAGCCCTCTTTGTGATTCTCAGGTGAAACCTACTAGTTCATGAATAGATATGCATACATGACCTATGGCTTATCTGCTTTCCATGTGTTTAACGAAATGTATTTCATGGTTAGGTTTAAATAGTTCAAGTCTTTGATCTAGTTTTATATGAATGGATTTTTCTTGATGTCATTTATCATTCTAGAAATTCTTGCTGAGTTTTGGGTGGTGGTATGGAGGTTGACCTAGAATTTTGGCTCAAAATCTAGGATCACACCCTCTCAACTAGAGAAATTAGGTTGCAACTGCATCAATACAATGTTATGCATGCAATTGGAGGCTCCCAACCACACGGATGCCTTGTTGTGGGTGTGTTTGTGGGCCCAAGGCTAAGAATAAGAGGTCTAGCTCAAGGTTTGGCCACCTGGGGTCATTTTTTAACCTCTGAGTGACCTACAACCCTTTTAGGATGTGTTGAGTTGTTAGTTTATTGTCATTAGTCAGCCCCACTTCCTAAATTGGGTATAGGAGGTCGAGTTAGGTCATAGTATATCTTCCTCTTAGGTTTACCCTAGCATACTAGTGAAACTAGGTAAATATGGGAGGGGTGTTTACATACTACTTCAATGTTGGATCAAGGATGGTTTCTTGGTGCACAAGGGAGTAGAAGTCAGTTGCACTGAGCTCTGTAGAGGCAGAGTATATCGAAGCTAGCATAGCTATGTGCAAAGCTATATGGATTTAGAAGTTTTTTGTGAGCTTGTTTAGGCAGAGGATGGAGATGACTAATGTTTACTATTGTAATTAGATTTGCATCAAGCTCTCTGAAAATCCAGCGTTTCATGATAAGTTGAAACACATATATATTTGGAGTCATTTCATTAGAGATTGTGTGGATTGGTTCAGCGACAATATGTTCCCATAAAAGAGTAGGTTACATATATACTCACAAAATCTCTAGGGAGAGCTAAGTTCATCTATTTCAGAGAATATATGGGTATAGTGGAGAACCTGTTTCAGTTGCAGGGACAATATTTTGGATGCTTCTCAATTGTAGTAGTAGAAGTAATTGTGAGAGGGGTGTTAGTTTGGTTGCAGTATAGATGTAGAGTTAGCTACAGTACGAGGTGTACATTGCAGTGTCATCAGTTGCACAGATGTAGCATGGTTCAATTATAATCAGTGGCATAGGAATCAAAGTTAACGCAGTTGTTGATGGACAATGGTAGGCAGCTATAGTTGTCAGACATCAAAAACGTGTATGGGAGGATGTCATGGAGACATGGTTGGAGAACAGTGAGGGAGTGTTAGTTTTTGTAGCATTAGATGGTGTTCTAGTATCAAAAAATTATGGAGAGGCTAAAACACGAGAGTTCTCCAAAACCCAAAAATAATTTCTGGAAATTCCACATAGAGATAGATTAATTAAATCAATTAACCATCATTTAAATTTTTCCTAAGTCTAACTTGGGAAAATTGGCTAATTAATAGTAATTAATTGAGAAATATGAGAATTCTCTAGAAACTCACATGAATTGACTTGAAGATGATCTCGGCCATCGACTAAGTTTTAATGTTGTTCATTGGAATCCCAACTAGATATTATAAGAAGAGGTTGATGGGTAGATGGAGAAACACACATAATAGTGAGTGAGAGTCAACAGTGTGAGTTCCTTGGGATGTTCAAGCTAATGAGTAGCATAGTTCAAGCCAGAGAGAGGATGTAGGACTGGAGAGGAGAAGAGATAGTGATCTAAGGGAATATTTTCTAGTTCCAAAGAGACAAGAGAGGAGGCCAAAATATTTCTCCACGAGGCTGCATAGGGACTATGCAGTTCCTCAGGAAAGAAGATCGATTTAGTTGGAGAGGAGGTCATTTCAATTTCTAGAGGTCAGGAGGATTTTCGAGTAGGCAGGAGACACTTCCCCATTCAACATGATGAGCCATGTTATTGCATCAAGTATGTTGCAACTTCCAAGGCTCTCAACTTAAAATTATCAACCCGAGGATTGTACAAACTTAGAGGTGACAATGATATATGCACAGTAGGTTAAGTTCTACTCATGTCACCCTTAGTCATTAGATCAGATCAAGGTATACAAATACCACTCCTTCAGTTAACTACAAATATAATTTATATGAAAGCATATCATGATTGCAAGGAAATGAACATTATTCTAACTATAAAAATGAAGATGCCATTCATTAAATGTAAAGGCTAATTGTAATTACATGAAAGGAATAGACTATTCTAATTGCAGAAATAAACCATGCTACTCTATTTTCACACTACTCAAATCAATATTCTATTTGCATGAATCATTTATCTCATTGCATCTCACTTGGAAAGGAGGAATTTAATCTTCAACACAACTATGGAATTCAGAAAAACTAAGTCTAATTCTACTCGATTTTTGTGTTTCTAGTGAAGAAAAGATAGGGTTGGAGTGGTGCTGGAGCCTCCTTAATCATAAAATCAAAGCCTAGGGGAATTTATTCAACTTCAAAATGAAAGAGTCAATGTCTAGGGAAAATCTGGTTGGCTTTAAGCTATGTTATAGGACCACTACGGGAAGTGCTACAAGAGGCCATGTTTTGCTACAAGAGTGCCATGTTTTGCTCTAGGAGTGGGTCTGAGAGCTTTCTAAGGGCAAGGATGGTGTCTTGAAGGTGGAAGAATCTAGATGAATGTGAATGAAGGATGTAGGAGCCCCTTTTCCAAGCCTATTACCCCTTGGAGGTGTATCTTGCACAAACGTTCAAGCCCATGGTGTTCTCCATTGGCCCTGAAAGGGTAATCTCAGTGGCAAAGTTTGAGAGTAGGATGAGGTGTCCAGGAGGAAGATGGAGTTTTCTAAGTAGATGTGGATGAGTGTGCCCACCCTTGCAAGTCAAAAAAAATCCTATAGAATAATCAAGTACATAAATTAAATGATTAATATTACAATGAAATGAATCAAAATGGAAAAGGTGAGGTGAATTTTATTTCTTTAAAATTTACTCTATCATATAACATATACTTACTCTAATTTCCAAATCAATGCTACTAACTTCTAAGTTATAGAAACCAAGCATGCAGAA
>APFE031024243.1:180727-196681 GCA_000404065.3 Pinus taeda | reverse complement strand
ACGCAACTTGGGCGAAAGCAGAATCCAGATGAAGGAGTTATTGTAAAATGAAAATTGCCCAATGTCCTTAGAAAAGGAGGCAATTTCATTAAACTTTGAACTATATTGAAAATTTTGATGTTAGTATAGGCTCATGGGCCAATCCATAGCTGACACATGGTAGGGCAGGATTGGGCCATGTGGCCTTGTTTGATTGGTCAAGAGGAAATATTGCATTGCAATTATTTCAAACGAAAGGACCTTGGGTCATCAACGATTCTGATAAGCAATTGTCGCTTTATCACATCACACAGATCCATGGGAGGACTTAACAAAGGTCGAGACCAATGCAACATGTGATCATCGATTATCAGCGTCAGCGGATTAGGCATTGGCGATATATATCGGATCAGCATATGTCATAAGGGAAGACCCCTGGGCCGTAGCACCATGATATTGTGATATGTGATAATGCGATTGCATCTAGACCATTGGATCGCGAGTTTGATTGGATGGTGATGATCTAACAAGGAGTATTGCATCACTATTTGCATTAAGACCATGGACCGGGGCTCCTACCTATTGTGATTGTGATATACGATCGAAGGCGGACCTGATAAGTGTATAGATGCAATTGTATGTGTTTTGAAGTCCAGAAAGCACCAATTTCCTTTGTAACTGTGTATTTCATTTATTAAACAAAATACAAAGGGAGTTAAGCCCGATGCGATATTACGAACCTGAAAGGATTCCGAAATGCCTCTGTATAATGTTTTCAAGTCCGAAGTTGTGTTTTGGTGGATTTTTCTCCATTTAAAATACATTTTCCTGTGTAAAACATAAAGCGACTGTGTTTGGGATTCTAAAGAATTTCAAGAGGCCCGAGGCAATCTTATGTTACATAAATGGTGGCCACCTTGCCTTTTTGCATTGACCAATGATTGTATAATGCCTGGAAGAGACGAATAGTTAGAGGCACGACTAAAGGAAGGCATTTTGGGAACCAAAGACGCTTTGGTAACCATCCATGAGAGCTGGGAAGCATTATTCTTGGAAGACTCAAGGAGTTCGAGCCATCTTGAGGGATAAATCCCATTGTTGTAGAGCCAACGAGGGAGAGCTCAAACACAGTAACGATCCAAAAGAGCCTGAGGAACAAAAAGCCCAAGAGCAAAGGAGCCTTAATCCCAAGAGGGACAAAGAGCCACAATCCCACAGAGAAGCGGGAGGTGGAGTGAGAGAGGCCAAGAGACCCACAGAGAGCCCGAGAGCCAGAGAGTCAAGGCCAGTCTGAATTTGAGCATGTTTTTAGCTTCAACAGTTGAGGAAATGCAGAATTTTAATGGAGTCAGTATTTGAAGAAGCTCAAGACAGCCAGGAGCACTAATTGAAGGAATCAAGTCCAAGGTAGTTTGGATCTGTTTGCAACAACGGCCAGGGGTAAGATGGTATTCTAAGCCCATTGGTTCACTAGTAAACCATATGGAGTTGAGTCATGGACTTGTAAAAGAATTTAAGTCATAATCCCAAAGAGCCAAGTCAAATTGACAAGAGCTCACGGAGACATAGCCCACAAGAGTTTTGGGTGAACTCCTCATTAAATTGTTGCCTTATGTGTATTGTTTTACTGTTGCATTATTCATTGTTATATGCATTTATGTATATGTTCAAGCACATTTAAATATCATCATACACAACAGATTTTAAAGCACATAAACAACCAACAATAAATACAAGCATACACCTATATTTTCAATCATTTCTTAATTCCACATTGGTTAATCATTAAAGACATGGGAATATTCAAGCTTTGGAAGTGGGAGAGGTTCTTGTAAGTTAGACAAGAAACCTAAGAGCCCCACTTTTCAGATCTGGTGGTATGAGAGCTTAAGATTAATTAACGACACCTTTAGGAAGGTTATATTAGAATGCTTGATTGACAAAGCAAAGACTTCTTGTCTGAAAGGTGCTTGAACATCAATAGGTTGATTGTATGCTTATATGTAGACTAACTATTTTCTGAGTTTGCAGAGGTGAAAGGAAAGCTATTAATAGCTCAGTCTAGGAGAGGACAAGAAGGAGAAGGGAAGAAGGCATTCTTCTATCCCAAAGGACCTCAAGGCAATCTTTGGAGCACAAGAGATTTGTTGCAAGAGGTTGCTTAAATAAGCTCTTTACTTATCTTGTTGATGTTTTTTTTGTTCATTAGCATAATGAAAACTTCTACTAGTGGGTCCTCAAATTCTTCTCTCTTCACGAGACTCTTTGATGAAGACATGAAGCAAGAATTATCCACCATGATGGATATGGTGAGAGAAATGTATGAGGATGGAAGGAAGAGCAGCATACTTAGAAAGCAGCTGAATTCCATGAAGGAAGAAAAGCAATTGCTTGCTGACAGACTGCAAGAAATGAAGAGGAAACTTCATATTGCAATTATGAACCTAGAAAGGATGCATGAGTTGGAGTCACAGCTCTTTGTTGCCAAAGAAGCCTTAGTCAAGTATCAGCTTGAAGAAGAGGTAAGACATTCCAGCTTGTCTTCAAATTCTTCTAAGAATGCTCATATTGGTTCTTTTGAAAAGCATACTAAAGGCATAGGTTCCAAGCTAATGTCCAAGATGGGCTATGAAAGAAAGGGCTTGGGAAAGCATGAACAAGGTATTATTGAACCAATACTGGTTGAGGAAAGGCCTAAATATTTGGGTCTTGGCTATGGATAGTCTTCTGGAGAGAGTTCCAAAGATGCCATGAAAGCCATTAAAACCATTACAAGGAGTTTCATTGCAAGTCCTCTATCTCAAGAGTGTGAAGATTGTGTTCAAGAGGAATGCAATAGCTTGAAACATCATTTGTAGGGTGTGGGTGTTAAGAAGCACACCCTTGAACCAGAGAGTTGTGGAAACTCTGACAGCCTTGAAGAGATTGATGGAATTCCAAAGGGACCCACTTCTTCATTTGCTTCACCTCCTCATGAAGGCAATAAAGGTGAAATAGAGAGGTATAATTCTGGTGCTAACCATAGTCCTTTTGATTTTGCAAAAAATGATAAATTTCCACATAGATATGGGAAAAGAATTGCATGTTCCTTATGTGGTTTGGATAACCATCATGTTTCTAGATGTTGGAAAAGAATGGCCACATATAGGAAACTTTTGAAGGAAAGAAAGAAAGCAGCCAAAGGCCCATTGGACAAGGCAAATCATGTTGACAAGAGGATGCACATGTAATGAACTTACTGCCATAAGCAAGGGCATCTTGTTGAAAGGTGTTGGACTCGAAATCTAGCAATGCTTCTACAAAAGCTGAAGGAGAAGGTGGAAAGAGAGAATGGCAGAAACGAAAAGGAAGATTCCATGAATGATGTGTCTCAGGATGATCCACATGTCAATGCTAATGTACAGACAAAGGAGGGACCTTTGAAATGGATTGGTAAGAAATGATTAGAATTCTTATCCAATTAAAAGTTGCATGCCTATGGATATGATGCATCTATTTGCATTTATGTGGTAAATGAATGCAAGTTACAGGTTTCCACCAAGAAGGTGAATGGAGAAGTTGAGTAGGAGACCCACTTTGTGCTACAACATTATGTGCATTTCAGCTTCGAAAGTACAGTGTACTTAAGCGAAAGTTGAAGGATGAAACATGCATGAGCATGATGTGCATGAACACAGGGATGTTGATGTTTTCCTTGTTTTCGAAACATGTGTGTGTAATTGACTTGAAAGGTTGATTGCTTTGTTGTAAACATGCATGTAAAGTTGGTTTAGTGGAGATAGTGATGAAATTGTTTCATCTTTTGAAAAGAATCTTAATGGTCTTTTTCCACATGCTTGACTTGAAGGGTCATTTGCTTTAAAGGCATGTTTTGTGGGCTTGTTAGCTAATCCATCATTTATATGCAGATGTAAGAAATGGAGGTGTTCACAAGATGTGAAAATATGTTTCTTTTGTTGAAGCAAGAGTGTAGTCCATCTAGTTGTTGTCTGTATGCCTATTGTTGTTAACAGTGTTGTTGGCAACTTGTCAAATAGGTACAAATGAAAGTTTTGTGGAGCAGATGTACTTCACATTTGTTTGAGCCACCTTGGATCAATGATCAAGGCAAAGAATCTCAACCTACCTTCTATGACCATTTCAGTAGGAGTTTTGCAGGAAGGCACGAAGGAAGACAGTTCTTCCCAGGAAGACCAACCCATCCAAGAAGGGAAGTGGTCAGAAACTTTGGTTTAGAGGCACTATGCAAAGGCAAGTGTAGGGAGGCTAAAAGAAGAGGGTGAGTCACTCTCATTGATTGTTCAGATTAGTATATCAGTATTTTGGAGACCAAAAGTTCTTTTAGTGGGAAGACTTGATCCAACAATGGATCCTAGATAAACCTCTAAGTCTAAAAGACTTCATATAAGAGGTAAAAGTTACCAAATGGCACAAATCCTTTGTAAATCAGAGGAAAATTAAAATTGTAGGTTACTCCTTGAAATAGTCTCATTGCAGAGATCTCCTCATTCTGAATCTAACACAACCTGAATGGGTGAAAACAGACTCTGAATGAAGGAGTTATTGCAAAATGAAAATTGCCCAATGTCCTTAGAAAAGGAGGAAATTTCATTAAACTTTGAACTATATTGAAAATTTTGATGTTGGTATAGCATCACGGGCCAATCCATAGCTAACATGTGGCACACCAGGATTGGTCCACATGGCCTTATTTGATTGGTCAAGACGAAATATCACATCACAATTATTTCAAAGGGAAGGACCTTGGGCCATCAACAATTGTGATAAGCGATTGTCGCTTTATCACATTGCACAGATCCATGGGAGGACTTAATAAAGGCAGAGGCCAATGCGACATGCAATTGCCAATTATCAACATTGGTGGATTAGGCATCGGCGATATATATCGAATTGGCGTATGTCATAAGGGAAGGCCCACGGGCCATAGCACCACGATATTGCAATATGCAATAATGTGATCAAATATGGACGATTGGAGCGTGAGTCTGATCGGATGGTGGCGATCTAACGGGGAATATCGCATCGCTATTTGCATTAAGACCATGGAACGGGGCTCCTGCCTATTGTGATTGCGATATAAGATCGAAGGTGGACCCGATAAGTGAATAGATGCGATTGTATGTGCTTTGAAGTCCGGAAAGTGCCAATTTCATTTGTAATTGCATATTTCATTTATTAAATGAAATACAAAGGAAGTTAAGCCCGATGTGATATTATGGACCTAAAAGGGTTCCGAAATGCCTCTGCATAATGTTTCAAGTCTAGAATTGTGTTTTGGCGAATTTTCTCCGTTTAAAATACATTTTCCTGTGTAAAATAGAAAGCGACTGCATTTGGGATTCTGAAGAATTTCAAGAGGCCCGAGGCACTCTTATGTTACAAAAATGGTGGCCACCTCCCCTTTTTGTGTTGAGCAATGATCGTATAATGCCTAGAACAGAGGAATAGTTGGAGGCACGACCAGAGGAAGGTGTTTTGGGAACCAAAGAGATTTGGTAACCATCCACAAGAGCTGGGAAGCGTTATTCTTGGAGGACTCAAGGAGTTCGAGCCATCTTAGGGGATAAATCCCAATGCTGTAAAGCCAACAAGGGAGAGCTAAAAAATGGTAATGATCCCAAAGAGCCCAAGGAACAAAGAGCCTGAGAGAAAATGAGCCTTAATCCCAAGAGGGACAGAGAGCCACAATCCCACAGAGAAACGGGAGGTGGAGCGAAAGAGGCCAAGAGACCCATAGAGAGCCTGAGAGCCAGAGAGTCAGGGTCGGTCTGAATTCGAGCATGCTGTTAGCTTCAAAAATTGAGGAAATGCAGAATTCTGATCGAGTCAGTGTTTGAAGAAGCTCAAGACAGCCAGGAGCATTGATTGAAGGAATCAAGTCCAAGGGAGTTTAGATCTGTTTCCCACAACAGCCAGGGGTAAGATGGTATTCTGAGCCCATTGGTTCGTTAGTAAACCATATGGAGTTGAGTCACAGACTTGTAAAATAATTTGAGACATAATCCCAAAGAACCAAGTCAAATTGACAAGAGCTCATGGAGACGTAGCCCACAAGAGTTTTGGGTGAACTCCTCATTAAATTGTTGTCTTATGTGTATTGTTTTACTGTTGCATTATTCATTGTTATATGCATTTATGTATATGTTCAAGCACATTTAAATATCAGCATACACAACAAATTTTAAACTACATAAATAGCCAATAATAAATACAAGCATACATCTATATTTTCAAGCATTTCTTAATTCCACATTTGTTAATCGTTAAAGACTTGGGAATATTCAAGCTTTGGAAATGGGAGAGGTTATTTTAAGTTGGACAAGAAGCCTAAGAGCCCCACTATTTAGATCAATTAGGCTCTCAATAGCTACTCTTATCTCCAACAAAATTTTGAATCCTAATGTGTCTTTAGGCTTTTTTATTTATACAAGAAGGGGTTTAGGGGCAACTCCCTTGAAAGGAGGATTGCTTCCCTCCAAAATATCGAAATTGGTGGATCTAGTTCCCTTGGATCTTCATATGCAATTGAGTTCCTTTGCTGCTAGTGGATTCGAGTTGTTGGTGAGGAATATTTGGTCCCAAGATGAGTTAGAGAGTTAATATAGTGGACAATCCTACTATATTCTCTTTATATGTTTCCACCTTTATGAGTTCGTATTTTCCTCTAGAATTTCTTAGGATCTAAGTTACATAGGTGTAAAAACTTATTTTTCTTCCTATTATATAGTTTTTTCCCTTTTAGTTAGTGATTTATAGATATTTTTAAAAAATGAAGTACCTGAAATGAATCATATTGTTTTCTTTAATTTTATGGATTGTAATTTGTATCTAGAAATTGCTAGGATCTTTATTAGGTGCAAAATATTCTCTTGCTTTATATTCATATAATACTATTTTTCTCCTTTTATTTATGGATTTGTATCTATTTACTTGATTAAATTTTAATGACTCATTGGAGGAATCCCTAATGCACCTTTGAGAAATATGATACTTTTTGTCATATCAAGGATTTTCCATCCTATTTTCCCTTTGATGCAACACCTTGATAGCAAAATTCATAATGGAAATTGAGAGGGTTGTCATAAAATTGTGATATACTTCTTCAATATTGTTCTTACTTGATTGGAGATTCAATTCAATATTTAAACCTTTTTAAAATGATTATCTTTAATGTTGTCAATTAGTAAGTGCTTTTTGTTATTTTAATTCTATTCAATGGAGTTTTTGTGCATGGCAAAGACTAGAGTTAGAGTTAAAGGTCCATGACTAGATTCAAGATCATGGTTATTTAAAAGATCAACTTTTACCATTTTATTATAAGGGGGTTATGTGACATAATCATATAACCTTTAAGTCACCTAGTTGGATTTTGGTCATTTTGTTAAACCATTGCAAATTAGTAGACCTTGAGAATTGCATAGCTTGATTATCTAGGCACCAAACGAACTATTGATCAATTCTTAGGATTCTCTTTTGCATCTTCTAGCTAAAAAAAGGTCATCCTATAGAAATATAGAATTAGAGTTGGAATCATTGTTTAAAATAATAGCTTGATTAGTTACATTTCTCACTTCATAAACCCATAATTCCAAATCCATCATTTGTGAAAAAATCAAATTCCTTGCAAGTTATATATATATGAAATGATTCAATTCCCTAAATCTTGAAAAATCCAAAATTAAAAAATTGATTTTATATCATAACCTTTAATTGCAAATTTGATGTAACTTAGATAAAATATTATTTTATAAAATATGAAATATTTGAAATGCAGTAATATTTCGATTTATATTTTTAATATTTATAAGATAGAATTATATATATAACAATTTTATATGATATTAATAGTCCAGCAAATAAAATCGGGTTATGTTATCTATTTAATAATATTAATTTTGGAATTTTCTAAATGTGTATAATTATAAATTTATAATATTAATAATTATAATTCAAAACTATTATGAAAATTAAAAAAACAAAAATTATATATAACAAAAGATAGTTTTAAATTATAAAATCATATAATCTTAAGTTAATTTCATTTCATTTTCATTTATTCAATATTAAAATTATTAAACCATTCTTCTCAGCATTTATATATCAATTTCTCACAATATTGGATTTGCAGATTTATATAATTCTCAACTATTTAAAATACTGATAAGACTATTTGTAAATAAATTCTAAACACCAAAACTCCTAAATTAGTATGACAATATTCATTAAAATACATAATTATGATGGTCAACAATTTGGAATTCCTAAATATTGCCATAAACTGAATAATATTGATTTTTAAAATTCCCAACAATATTCATAAATTGGAGTTGTGTAACAATTTGGAATCCCTGGATAGTGCCACAACATGAAAATAATGCAGGAATTATCAGAATTATAAGAGTATGTGAATTCTACACTTGCCAATACTTAAATAGTGCCATAAATTGAATAGTTTGGAATTCTTCAATGGTGCCATAAATTGAATAATATTGAATTTTTTAATTGGCAACAATATTCATAAACTAGAGTTGTGCAACAATTTGGAATCCTGCAAATTGCCACAAATTGAAAACAACGCAGCAATTATCAGAGTTTGTCAATTGTACACTCGCCATTATTTTTGTTACAAATTTATCTGTTACGGTCAAATTGTGGATGCGATCCCAAACAAGTTTACTAGCAAGTTTTTGGCCACACCTAAATTATGGTTAATTTTTTTCCAACTGAAGAAATCGGCCAAACCTGTAGGTAAATGGTCCTTTTATTGCAATAGAAAATTATTGAAACAATGGATAGAATGGAGGTTCATGTGATAGTACGTATATTTGAAAATGCAGAAATCCAAAGCATGTTTACCAATCTAGTTTTTTCATTGATATAGATTAACCTGAGTAAAACTACTGTAAATAGATTCCAAACACAAATTATAGAAACTGAAATTTAAATCAATTCCGAACACTAAAATTCCAGACACTGAAATTGAAATTAAAATTGGTAACGAGAGTTGCTTTCATAACCAGGTAAAACATGGATCCATACATCCATAACTTGAAATTTTAAAATTTTCTAATTAGCTAAACATAGATCCATTTGCTGCGGTAAACGATCATCATTCTTTTTCGTCCAAAGAATTGGGGCCGTAGCAGGAAGACAACTTAGGGCTCCATAGCCACTGCACCAGAAACTGGCTTTTCACTCCATTCAAATTGTAGCTCGCACCCGCTTTGGTCTGGAGAACCTGACCCGTGTACGATCCGCCGCCGCCAGTCCCGTAAATTCCCTCACACAGATCTGCAATCTCGTTCGGAGCCGAAGCGTCTCCGCCCGCATACCATGAATTGGCCAGAGGATCGGTCACTGTCTCTGCCAGCTCATGGGCAATCACGCTGATCATCCCATCGACGGGTATGTTGTTATTGGGCGATTTGAAGGGCTTAATCCCCGGCATGTACGAGGGGATCGCGAATGGGTACGCGCAGACATCGGGGCACTGGGTTCGTGAATTCCCTATCCAGGCGTACGGAAGGACGCTGCCCGCGATGGACGGGTAGGTGAAATCGTGAAACCCGCAGACCGCGGAGCAGAAATCTTGGACTTGTACATCGGCGGAGGTGAGCACCAGGTAGATACCCGACTTGGTATCGAGCTGCAAGGGGTGACGAGGGCGCGTCAGGGCGCTGTTAATAACCGATTGAATTGAGAGACGGTCGAGGGATTTGCCCCGAGAATACCTGTGAATTTGGCCCAAGAAAATTTTGGGTTAAATTTAGCAAATTTGTTATTGCTGTTAATCAAATGGATGAAATTGGTCAAATAAATGTTTTGTTTCAATATTTGTCTACATTCTATTTTATACCTATGAATGATTGATTGATTCTAATGAAGTCTACCAGGTTGACCAGCTTAAAAAAACCCACAGAGTTACAACTTTGACTCATTTTCATGGACCCATTCAGCAATAACCCTAATTTATTTTCATATTCTTTTAGATATTGGATTCTAATAATCTTTTATATTATTATAAATAAACATAATATTTAAATCCTTAAAAAAAAAAACCTGTCGTTCACCCAAGTTCCCACGGCCACGTTCTTGCTCACGTTGTCCCCCGTCTGGTCACTGTATAGCTCCAGGGTCTTCCACCACTCGCTTACCGAGGGGCTCTTGATGCTCTGGTCCGAGATCGAAAGCAGGAAGTTATTTATAATGGATTTGTCGCTGGGAGTCCATTTGCCATACCAGATTGTGTGAATGGTGATATTGGAAGTGAGCACTGGACCCAAATAGTACTTCAGTTGAGTAAGGTTCGAGGACCCTTCATGCTTCTTTGATGGCCATGGCCTCCAGGCTTCCACAGGTACGCAAGCCAAAATACAGATAAACAACAGGGTGCCCAAAGGGATTGAGGAAGCTCTTACGCTTCCCATTGGAAGAATTGGCGAATGTTATCTTCAATTAGACTGGAAGTCACGCACCAGGTATATATATGGTTCCATGGAACTAACTGATTTCCAGTTTTTCAGCGTTGAATATAGCCGAATATCTCTGATTTCACTGAAATTCACGGGCTAAGGTTTCATTCAATGTAACTAATCTCCACTTTGAGAGCATGTCTGTTAAAAGAAAACACTCTTTGCCCTACCTTCTAGATCACCAGGTTCATATAAACTAGGAACTTGCATTTAAAGCCAGCACAGCTACCATGGATATAATTTATCTTGTAAGGTCATATCCACAAAAAGTCAGCCCAAAACCTAGGACCAACGAACTATAGGGATCCCCGTGGTAATAGGATTGTATTACATGTAATAAATTTGAATCTCAGAGATGATAAAAATCTTGTAAGATCAAGTCTCTTTTATTATTTTTTAAGAATTTTGTAAGATCAAATCTCCTTTCTTATCTCAATAGGAAATTATGATGTCTCTCATCAAAACCACATAATTTTTCAAAAAATTGATTGCTAACTTCACGGATCCAAACAAGATAAAACTTTAGTACATGAGGACTCTTTAAACTTATCCCGAAAACATATTTCGAGATTCAAAGATTTTGAAAGGATTTAATTGGTTTTTCTTCTTTCATATTCGAGTATACCACTTTTCTATTTCAATTAATTCCCCATTAATTATAATATATTATGGGGGAAAATTATAACTAGAAGTCACACATCAACCACAATTTACTTTACTATTTACTTGTTATAATTATTTTAATTAATAGGTAGAGCGAAAGAAGCGATGGAAGAGGTCATCCCAACAAAAATCAGGTCGAAATCCTTCATCCTTATTAGCATTAATTACAATCTCATTCATATATATATATTCTCTTAGCTTTTATAACTTTACCAATAATTATTATCTAATAAATAATTATTTTAATTTAAATATAATTATGTATATCTTTATTGTCGTGCACTTCAAGATTACTTTATAAAATCTTTCCCAAAGTTATAACATGATGTTGTTTCGAATTTTTATATCGCTGCCATACATCAAAAAGGCACAACCTTAATAGTCTAAGATTTCACAAAGTATAATCCTCCATTTTAAAACCAATTCTTCTATCATGTTTTTAGAAACATTAACTTCAACAAGCACCTAAGCTACTCACCAATCTTCTCAAATAAATTGTGCTTCATAAACAAATAAGGTTCTTCCAATTAAATTCCTAATAGGCCTTAGGTCCTTAACATTCCAAAATTATAGCAACAAACCTGGCAAAAGAAGTCAAACTTTCCAATGCATAAAGGCTTCATCTCGTGGATCGAATTCAAAGTTCCAGTGCCTTAAAACAAGGTATGACTTCCCCCAAAACCGTAAACCCTTCTATATCCCAAACCCTAACTTTGGTTGTTGCAGTTGCATCTAGATCCCATTCCTTAACAACCTTAGCCTCCTTAGGCATCAAATAGAATCTCGATAGAAAACCTATAGTACATGCTTCCTTCCTCAAAATTCCATTTACTAAATTTTGCACTAATGGCTTGTCACTTTAAACAAAATTAGAGTTAGGGATAACATCATGATTTGCTTCTAACCTACATTCTAATTCTAATCTTCCATGTAAACCATGACCCTTCTGTCTACCATCTCCTATTCCTCTTTTTAAATACTCCTTCCAAAGAATGTCAATGTACTCCTCACTACTTTTAAAAAGGATTTTGATATTCCAAATTTTGTCATCCTCTAGCTCAGTCCCCTCATCATACTTCGAATCAAGGGGCATGACATCTTCCAAATCCAGAACAACACAGCCAATGTTTACTTAGGGTTTTTTTCTACCATAAATTATATGCTAGTCATCGGTTGATTAGTAAAAACAATTGTTATATGAGGGTTGTTTGGAGAATCACCACCAGAGGAAAAGTTAGCAGCTCAAGAAAGAGCTATGGTTTTCTAGAAATAAAAGAGTAATTGTCGAATAAAAAAAAATCACTTTATTATTTTTGTTCCTCAAAAAACCACGAATGATTTGATCTTGAATTACATTGTTTACACAATACTTCATAACACATATGAAGATTTTTACAATAAAAACATATTTTAAATTTCCAAAACTTTGGTGTTGTTAATTTTTTAAAAAGCAATGTCTTTTAAATATCAATATTCTTATTCAAGGATTTTCACACTTGAAAACATATTTTAAATTCAGAAAACTTTAATGTTGATAATGCTTTAAAAGGATTTCTTATAAATGTGTGTCTCACACTCATTATCTATATAAAATGAATATTGATAATAGAAACACCTAATACATATGGTAGGAATAAAATAGGTATTATTATAAAATGAAGATTCAATTATATATTTTATTATATATATGATTGGTGAATTGATAATTACTTGGAGTAATTTAAGTGAGATCTAAGATCTAATACCCCATCAAGTCAAATATACCAATAACTTACAACTTAGTAAGAACCAAAACTCCATCTTTATGATACCAAATTAAATATGTATATTGGAATTAGACCAAGTGAATGAGACCCCCTTTTTGTGAGACAAATGATTCACCTCCTCACAATGATTTGACTACTAAAATCTAAAGAAGCATACATACTCTACCCCATATAGTTATAATAGTTAATTTATTTTCTTTTATAAAAATAAATTATAATAACAAATTAAAAAATATCATTATACAATAATAAATAATAAATCATTAATATGAATTTGTTTTTTCTATTAACATTCATTTAATATATATAAATAATCATATAACATTATATTACAATAATATGAAAAAATCAAATATATCTCACTTTTTAATATCATATATTCTATATCTCATGTGGTTAGGAAAATTGATTATTATTGTCCCTACCCATGTTTAGTTTTGACAAATAACATATTGAACATATATTAAGTATATTGTTGTAATTATGGATTATTGTATTTTAATAACTTAATTAAAAAATTTGTGGTCATGGAAACTTTTGCAGCAACTAGACTTTTGCCCTAGTTTACCAATCTTTACTTTTTTGCTTGAATTTTCTACAAATTTCTTATGCAATTCGTTCAATGGTTAATCCATGTAATTCAGTGAAAAAGACAGTTTCCTTTGCAAGTATGGTTCTTGGTCAAGCTAGTTCTTCTTTTGTTTTGTATAACTCCATGCTAAAATTTGGTTCCAGTCTTCCATTGATGTAAGAAATTCCCTTAATCAATGTTCCTATGCATGAGGGAAATGTTTTGTTGTGAAAAATATTTTTGGGAGCATGGCTTGGTTTGCAAGTTTAATGGGTAGTGGCCACAACTGGTTGATCTACACAAATGGATCTTTGAGACATGGAATTCACTTTTAACATATGAACTTAACATTTACCCTATTGATCAAGGTTTTTTCATTATGGTTTTTTATATTATAGAGGGAAAAAATGCCATCTGCAAAGTCGAGCCATCATTTTGGGGTAGTACCAGTCTCTTCATGTAGCCCTAGACTCCCACTTTTGATCTAGTAATGGTATCAATCTCCATGGCTCTAGTTTGGGTAAGGCCTCCAAACCTTCCCTTGCATTTTTGGAATCTTCCTGCTCTTTCCTCTATTGGAAATGTGTTGGTAAATTTTTATTGCCAATGTCCTGAAACTAAGAATTTTTACAAGCCTACTTATGCCTGAATATGTGTGGAGATGGAATTCAACAAGATTTTTCCCTTGGAGATTAATCTAATGGCTCCAAACTATGATTAGGTCCAAAATATCGACTATGAGAATATTTATTTCGGTGTAGAGTATCTTATGAAACAAAAAATTTAATTAAAAACTATCCCAAATGTTCTCAAAATGGAAAAGACCGAAAAAAATCCTGAAGGCCCAAATGGTAGGAAGGAGCGCAAGTTGATCACTATATGATAAACAAAGATGAATATATTCAGGATAAGAAAGAACCAAAAGTGAAGAAGGAAGCAAATATGGCCAAAGAAAATGCATTCATGGCAACAAAATTCAAGTAGGAAAAAAGGCATGCCAATTTGGATCCTTTATACTCCAGGAAGGATTCTCCGATCATAGCGAAAGTGGAAAAGCAACAAATACTCATGGAAAATGAATCCCCTCCAGAAACCACAAGGAATGTTCAAAAGGAAACTTCTTGGGCAGATCGGGCAAATGAGGAAGATTGCAGCATGCACTTGTCGAAGAACAACCCACCATAATTTGCAAAAAATATAAAATTATGCCATATTTGTCTCAATTTTAGCCCAAGAAACCATTCAAGTTTCATATTACAAAAGCATGAAGTCAACCTCAAATAACACTACGTCATACCTCAAATATGTTGATGATTTCACAGTTCTGCTTCCTTGTGAGAATTAGCCAAATGTACTTTCCCAGAAGATGTCTTCATATCTAAGGTTTTCTCTAAAAAAAACTTGTTACTGTGACTATTATGTTGTCCTTTTTTATTTAGTATAATTGATAAATGTTTCACAATAGGTGTCACAAATAGGGCTTAGAATTCCATATCTTCACTTCAGAAATTAATATAAAGGATACACCGAAACAACCTTTATATTAATGTTTTATCAAACTTTAATACTCAATGTAAGCCTGAAAATAGGTCACTAGTATAGATATTTTTCTACATCGGATTTGGTAAAATATCCCAAAGAATGTCTAAGTAATAACCCCTTAGAATTGAATGAATTCTTTCCTCAAATTCCGCTTCAGTTTATCCAAAATAGACCTTAAAGTCTACATTTGTGAATTAATAAGAGACTTCTTCAAATAGGCTCATATCAGGGTCTAGACAAGTCTGCATGACATGTCACAATAACCTGTTACATTCAAATTACAACCCTAGATGAAACTTATTTTTAGCCACATTCCATCCAAATTTTGACCTCAAGAGGTGTACAGAATAGGCTAAAACACCTCTGAGAATCTTATAACCAAGCCTCAGTTTTTCTCCACAAAATCATGCCTCAATAAGTTGTCAAAATAACTTCAGATCAAGTGCTACAGGAATCATGTTGGAATTATGATACATATGTTGTACTTGATGGCAACCCACTCATCTCAGATGATAAATTATAGTGTAGAAAATCTCACGCACTTTCATGCAGAGAAAAGTTCACACAGAGAAAAGTTCCTTTCATGCAAAGAAAAGTTCACGCACTTTCATGCAAAGAAAAATTCACGCACTTTCATGCAGAGAAAAGTTTCTTTCATGCAAAGAAAATTTCACGCACTTTCATGCAGAGAAAAGTTCACGCACTTTCATGCAGAGAAAAGCACACGCTCATGGGAAATCTTATGGTTGGTTCATGGTATTAGTCCGATAGTTTTTTATCCTATGGTTTTGGTCCATGGTATTTAGTCCTTGGTATTTGAATGTATGGTTTTGGGCCATGGTATCTCCTCATAAGTGATGATCCCAAGTATTAGGTCCATGGTATTGAATTGTTATGGTTTTTGGTCTGTGGTATTGTGAAAGGCCTAAGGCTATAAAAG
>APFE031024243.1:143842-166079 GCA_000404065.3 Pinus taeda | reverse complement strand
AATAATATGGAAAAATTAAATATATTTCACTTTTTAATATCATAAATTTTTTATCTCATGTGGTTAGGAAAAATTATTATTATTGTCCCCACCCAAGTTCATTTTTGACAAATAACATATTGAACATATATTAAGTATATTGTTGTAAATACTGATTATCGTATTTTAATAACTTAATTATGAATTTTGCAGAGATGGAATGAGCTCTAGAAACTCTTACGATGACTAGAGTTTTACCCTAGTCTACCAATCTTTGTTTGTTTCCATGAATTGTTTGTAGATCTATTCTTCAATTCGCACAATGGTGAATCCATGTGATTTAGTGAAAAAGATAGTGTTTTTGGCAGGTATGGTTGCTGGTCAAGCTAGTTCTTCTATGATTTTGTATAGTTCCATGATGAAATTTGGTTTTGGAGTTCCATTGGTTCAAGAAATTCCATCCCTCAATGTTCCTATGGATGAGGAAAATTTTTGTTGTGAATAATATTTTTGGGAGAATGACTTGGTTTGTAGGCTTAACATGTACTGGTCATGGTTGGTTGATCTAGACAAATGGATATCTTAGATATGGAATCCACTTTTCATTGATGAACTAAACATTGACACTATGGATCAAGGTTTTTTTATTGCAATTTTTGATAATATAGAGGACAAGAAGGTCATCTGCAAAGTTGGGCCACGGTATTGGGGTAGTTCTAGTCTCTTCATGTAGCCTTGGACTCCCACTTTTGATCTAATTACATCATCAATCTCCATGGCCCTAGTTTGGGTAAGGCTTCCAAACCTTCCCTTGAATTTTTGGAATCTTCCATAGCTTTCCACTATTGGGAATGTGTTGGGAAATTTTAATTTCCATTGTCATGAAATTGAAAAAATTTACAACACTACTTATGCTCAAATATGTGTGGATCGACTTAACCAAGGTTTTTCCCTGAAGAGTAGTGTGACGATTCCAAACTATGTGTGGGGTTAAAATATCAACTATGAGAATGTTTCATTTCGGTGTAGAGCATGCTATGAAATTAGGTATGTACTTAAAAACTTCCCTAAACAATCTTAGAATAACAAAGACCAGAGAAAATATTGAAGGCCCAAACGATAGGAAGGAGTGCAAGGTGATCATTATATGGTAAACAAAGAGGAAGAGCTTCGGCTTAAGAAAGAACCAAAAGTGAAGAAGGAAACGGATACGACCAAAGAAAATGCATTTGTGCCAACAAAATCTGAGCAGGAAAAAACCATTCCTTTATGGATCCTATGGACACTAGGAAGGATCCTCTTATTGCAATGAAAGTGGAAAAGTAGTAAATCCTCATGGAAAATGGGTCCCCTCCATAAACCAAAAGGAATGTTGAAAAGGAAACTTCTTAGGAAAATCAGGTAGATGAGGAATATTTCAACATGCACTTGTCGAAGAATGGCACACCGAATTTTGCAAAAATATTGATTTAGGCTAGATTTGTCCCTTTTTTAGTGCAAGAAACCATTCAAATTTTAGATTAGAAAATCTTGAATTCAACATCAAATATAACTATGGCATAACTCAAGTCTATTGATGATTACATTGTCCCTCTTTCTTGTGAGGATTAGTCAAATGTACTTTCCCAGAAGATGTATTTAGATCTAATGTTTTCTCTAAAAACTCTTCTTGTTATTGTGACTAGTAGGTTTTCCTTTTGATTTTTCACAATTGATAAATGTTGCACAATAGGTGTCACAAATAAGGGTTAGACTTTCATAGATTGACTTCAAAAATTAACACAAAGAATACACTAAAACAACCTTTGTCTTAATGTTTTTCCAAACTTTAATATTTCCAAGCCTCAAAATAGGTCACTAGTATAGATATTTTTCTATAGCATATTTAGTGAAATATCCCAAGGAATTTCTAAGAAATAAGCCCTTAAAAGCGAATGAAATATTTCCTCAAATTCCACTTCAGTTTATCTAAAATATACCTTAAAGTATGCCTTAGTGAATCAATAAGAGAATTTCTCAAATAGGTTCAGATGAGTGTTTAGGCAGGTTTACATTGCATGTCACAATAACCTGTTACACTCAGATTTCGGCACTAAATGAAACTTATGTTCAGCCATAGTCCATCCAAATTTTGACCTCAAGAGGAGTACAAAATAGGCTAAAGCACCTTCTAAGAATCTCATAACCAAGCCTCAGATTTACTCTACAAACCCATGCCTCAATAAGTTTTCAAAATCGATTTAGATCAAGTGTTTTAGGAATATTTGACCTCGGGAATTGATGAAAGTCTCAAGAAGATGTTGTGTCTAACCTTAAAACAAATACAATGATTTCACTTGATGTTAGACCATCCAAAAACTATCACAAAAGGGCTAATATGGGCCCTAAAATCCCTATTTAAGAGGATGAAAATTAGGCCTCAAGAGCCCTATTTCAGAGGGTTGGAATCAAGCCTCAGGAAGGTTGAAATTAGGCCTTAGGCATATGAAATTTGCCTCAAAGTGGATCAAAATATTTCCTCAGATTGAGTCATACTTTTACTCTATTTTAGCATGTCTAACTAGCAATGAATTAGAAAATTTTAACCTCACAAATTATCCTTGAATGTTCCTCAGAAAGCCAAAAAAAAAAAAACAATCCAAGAACAAAAAAAATCTTATTATATTTATAGCCTTCTTCTGATCTTCTTGTTCTATCTAGGCATCAGAGGTTTAGGAAAATATGAGCCTATGAATCTATCTTTTATTGGGCTACTTGAGCCCTATATATACTAAATGAAGGAGCTCAATATGGGGGCACAACTTTCCTAAAAGGTGGAGACAACCTTAACAGAATATCAAATTTGAATTTCCAAATTTACAACTTTAGGAGCCAACTTATACTTCAACATTTTTTAGTATTACTTTTTAATAAAAGTCCTTGTGTACATTTTTCTGAGATTCAACAACTCATGTTATTTTCTAAAACACGAGACAAGGATTTACTCTACTCTTAATAGTGGAAACCAATAATGATCAATGAAAACAATAACCAACAAGAGGAAGAATATCAATTGCACATAACACAATATTTCTCTAGGGAAAGAAACTGCTCAAAACCCTACATATCTATATTGCATTAATCAGAAATATGAGAAGAAAAGACAATGTTTATTCTCACTAGAACAATCCTTGCACAAGCATAATCAACTCCTTGCCTCACAAGCCTTCTCTAGCCAACACTTATCCAATTATGTTGCCTACCAAGCCCCTATTTCCTTGCACAATTCCTAGGAGGATCAACCCATATTTAATTGGGAAATCCTTCTTCCAAAATTGTGCAATCCAAACTTAGGTCCATAATTGATTGCATGCATGATCTATACAACTTGGAAAATCATACAACTTATAGTAAATTGTCCCTGTACTCTAGAATCAACTGGGTCTTTCTTTAAACTAACATGTGTGAGTTTCCCTTGAGCGAATCTCTAATTAGCTGGAGTAGCACTGAGGATGCACCAGTGCCCCAACTCACTACTAGACCTCTACTAGTTCCTCCAATAGTTAGAACTAGTTTAACTAACCCTAAGTTATCTAACTACAACACAAATAAGCTCATTTTGGACCCCTAAAATTTAGGTGTCACATACACATGACTACATAAAGACTTCCAACTCAAAATTCCTACGTTAATTAAGTCAATTAAACTTCATTAACTATTTACAAGTTGCTATGAGAATAGAATTATATTTTAATTCACAATTTAAGTTAAGGATAAATTAAACTGGAATTTCTTGTTTCCATTTCTCAACACTCCCTCTCAACAAGAAAGGGATTATCAACTACCCTAATCCTGTCTCTGTGAAACTCAAAATACATCCTGACAATGCCTTTGTCAAAATGTTAGCATGTTGATCCTCTGTGGGAATGTATTCCAACAACATAATCTGCCTCAATACACAATCTCGAATATGATGATATTGGATATCAATATGCTTAGACCGTTCATGAAAAAATGGATTTTCAGAGAGTTTGATACAACTCTAATTATCATAGTAAATCACAGTAGGATCCATCTGCTGACCAAACAAACCAATCATAATCTTCCTCATCTAGATGGCCTCTAATGTTGCTTGATTTGCAGCCATGTACTCTGCCTTTGCAAAACTGAGTGCAATCAATCTATGTTTCATGTTGTACCAATAAATATCTTGTAACCCAATACTGAATATCCCTCCTAATGTGCTCTTCTTGTTAGATGGACTCCCTACCGAATCTACATCGGTGAAGCCTTGAAACTTCACTCCATATGTCCATATTTACCACAATCCATACTGAGTAGTGCCTCTGAGGTATCTCAACACATGCTTGGTTGCCTTCCAATACAGCTTGGTAGGCCTAACCATCTCTTAACTAAGTTGGTTAACTGCATAGCACATGTTTGGTCGTGTGTTCACCAAATACATGAGTGAACCCACAAGCTACCTATAAACAGTAGCTTCCACTACTTCACCTGAAGTAGCATCCTCCTTTATCGGTTACCCACTAGAGGAGCCTCCATGGGTTTACCACTCTCCATGTGGAATCTTTTCAGTATCTCGTTGGCATACTTTCCCTAAGAGACAAAAATTTCCCCATCACCTTGCCATACTTCCATGCCTAGAAAGTAGTGCATGAGCCCCAAGTCCTTTATTTCAAACTCTCTTGTAAGATCCTCCTTGCAAGACTTGATCAACTTATCATCACCTGTCAAAATCAAATTGTCGACATATAAAACAATAATCAACAGTTTACCTTCCACCACAATATGGTATAGGTTTGCACCCGCTTCACTTTTGGTGAATCCCAACCCGGTGAAGTAGCTAACAATCCTAGTGTACAAAGAACAGGGTTCTTGCTTCAACCCATACAACACTCATTTGAGTTAGCACACATGCAACTCACGATCAAAGGTCTCAAAACCATCAGGATTTTTAATATACATGTCTTCCTCAATATTAACATTCGGGAAGTTTGTCTTTACATCCATCTTATGTATATTCCAACCCATCTGTGATGATAGTGCCAAAATGGATATGATTGTTGAGTACCTTGCAATAGGAACAAAGGTCTCATCGTAAGCAATCCCCTCTACCTTAGAAAATCCTCAAGCCAAAAACCTGGCCTTATGTTTCTCCCTATCATTCACTGCTTATGTTACTTTATAAATTCTATGGAAGCTCACCACTAACTTGTCTGCAAGTCTTGGGACCATATCCCAAACATTTTTGTGAACAATGGAGTCACACTCCTCCACCATAGCATCAACCCAAACCGGTTTTCGCACTTCCTCCTCAAAGGAAGATGGCTCTGTCTCAACACATCTGCTCATAAGAGCCATGTATCCAGTCTACCTCTCAGGTGACCTCCTATGCTTGTGTTATGATGTGGGTGCTCCCACATTCTCTCTTGCAACCTACAATAACATGTCATCCTCTTTGGTGTGCTTTCTCCCATCTCTGGAAGACTCTACCTAAGTGGATGTCTCCACTCCCGAATCCTCTGCATGTAGATGCTCCACATCAATCTGAGGTTCCTCCTTAGGAGATAATATCTCCTCAGCCACATGCATCTGAAGCTCCCTCTCAATGTAACATCGCATGGCCTTCTCCTCATTGAATATGACATCCCTATGAACCACTGTCATCCTACTGGTTGGTAGGTACACCCGATAGTTGTGAGGTGTATCAGTGTACCCCACAAATATCACCAACTCTATTGTTGGCTCAAGCTTCTTCCATTCATCTTTGGTCACATGGAAATATATCGATGACCCAAAAATTCTGAAGTGACCAACATCTGGCTTCTTCCCTGAGAAGTGTCCTCTAGTGTACTCATCCGAAGAATCTAATGCGGGCTTCTGTTTTGAAAATAAACAGTTGTGCTGCATGCCTTAGCCCACAAGTGTAGTGGTAGGCCATTATCATGCAACATCACCTGTGTTTCCCCTATAATGCTTCTATTCTTCCTTTCAGCCACCCCATTCTGCAATGGGTTATGGGGTGTCGTCAACTCTCGTTTAATCTCTTATGTCGTACAGAAGTTATTAAAGTCATTTGAGACATACTCACCACCATTATCACTCCTCAGAGATTTAATATTCTTTTCAGACTCTTTATTGACCAATTATTTAAATTCACAAAACTTTGTGAATGTTTGATATTACTTTTGCATGAAAAAGATCTAGCATTTACGAGAAAAACTGTCAACAGATATAACATAATACATGTGTTTGGTTTTGGATGCAATCAATAATGGTCCACACACATATGAATGGTCTCACTCTAGAATCGCATATGCTCGACTGCCTCTGTCATGAAATGAAGCTTTGGTGAATTTTCCCAAATTACACCCTTTGCATGTGTCAACTTGCTCTAGTGTACCTTTGGGAAGACTGGTAGAAATTTGTTGCATGACTTTTAGAGCGCCATGATTCAAGTGACTCAACCACCTATGCCACAACTCACCAATGTCTTACCTTTGCACCTTCTCTTCTTTCGTTCTCAAGGAAGTACAATCTTCTACCTTCAAATTGGAGAGATTCTTCACCTGAATCCCTATCTTATTTACCTGACCTATGGCTATGTGTCAAAGGAACGCCTTTCCTTTTCTAAACACCACATCATAGCCTCTATCCTCTAGCATGGCAATTGATACCAACTTCTTCTTCAACCTGGGAACATACATAAAATCTTCAAGGTGAGAGCAGCACTGGACTCCCTTTCAAAGGTAATCATACCCAATCTAGTAGCACTATACCTCCCATCGTCACCCATCTCAATATGCATTTGGAGATCCTTCTCCTTGAGGTCATTAAAGAGATCCTTATTACCAATCATGTGGAATGAAGCTCCACTATCTATGTACCATACACTACCCATCATTGATGACACCATGCATGTAATGATGGTAAATTCCAATTCAAATTGAAAGGAAAGAGCCTCACCCACATATCCTCTTGAGGACTTCTTCTTGGACTTCTTGAGCAGACAATTTGTAGCAAAATATCCCATCTTATGACAATGAAATCAATTGACTTTTGACATGTTTCCTCCATAACAAGAATCTAATTTGGAATGGGACACCTTCCCCTTCCCTTTATTTTTCTTACCTGCTAAGTGTTGGGTTGTGTTATATTCTTTCCACGACTAGTCGACGTAGTTAACTGGGGGTTAGAGGGGGGGTAGAGCCCCCCCTTCATTGTGTCCATTGCGCAGTGGAGGGGTCACAGGGGGGCAGCAGCCCCCCTATCGAGGGGGTTTGAGGGGGGTGAGTAGCCCCCCTCTATGCAGTTTGGGGTAGTGCCCTGGGGAAATTTTTTTTGGACCCTATATTAGGTTGGGTGGACCTACCTATGGTTTTGTGCATGGTTTTCACACATGGTTTTGGATGCAATGGTTTTTGGTCCATGGTTTTGGACGCGATGGTTTTCGGTCCATGGTATTGGATGCTTCAACATGTATAAATCTTTATTGTAACATTGAAAGGAACATAATGAAAAATCAATCTGGTAGTCTCAGCTTTCGGATCTAGGGGAAAATCTCTATGTATATGTGTTTTATGTGTTATGCTCTCGCATTGTTTATTTTATGTTCTTAGAATTCGTATGGGGTTAAACCATATACTAAGGCACAAATTTTCTCATCAATAATCTTTGATGAGGATTCGTCCCTGGTGCTCCTTTGAATCTCTTCCTGTACAAAATTTGACCACATTTGTTCCCAATCTGACAACTTCTCCCTCCTATTGACAAAGTCCTAATAACTGTGCCAAATCCTAGGGACTTCTAGAATAGCTAGACTCGCCATATAATACTTATTAACATTAATCCTAACGCTTCCAAGCTCATCTCAACAATGAGTGAACTTGGTCAAGTATTTCGAAATTGAGTCGCCCTTCTCCATCTTTTTCTTTCTAAGTTTCTCCTTCAATGCCAACTTCCTATGCTCACTGTTATTCTAAAACAATGTTTTCAATACCTTCCACATAGGATACAGAGTTTCCTTTCCATGGATACTTGAGACAATGTGGTCTTGAACTCCCACAAGAATAATTTTCCTTACCTTTTCCACACACTTTCTACATTTAGCAAAATCATTAGCATTCGATTGTGGAGGCTTAGGAATGTATTTATCAATGAATTGCTTGAGGCTATTGTCTTCCAGTACCACTTCCATCCCATCCATCCAGGCTATGTAATTCTAGTTTCCTTCCAAGGCATACTCAAGTCTCAAATTGTAGAAATCCATTTTCCGACTTTGAAGTATGAAATGCAAATTCAAATTTCGCCTACACAACCAAACTTGAAATATCCTCTTCTATATTGTCTTCAGCTCTGATACCATGTAGTTTTTTTGTAGATTCAATAACTCATGTTATTTTCTAAAACACAAGACAAGAATCTACTCTACTCTTAACAGTGGAAAATAATAATGATTGATGAAAACAATAATCATCAAGAGGAAGAATATCAACCACACATAACACAATTTTTCTCTGGGGAAAGCAACTGTTGAAAACCTTGACTATCTATATTGCATTAATCGGAAATATGAGAAGAAAATACAATTCTTTTTCTCACTAGAACAAACCCTACACAAGTGTAATGAACTATTTTCCTCACATGCTTGCTCTAGCCAACACTTAGCCAATTTTGTTTCCTGCCAAGCCCCTATTTCCTTGAAAAGTTCCTAAGAGGATCAACCCATATCTAATTCGGAAATCCTTCTTCCAAAACTATGCAATCCAAACTTAGGCCCATAACTAATTACATACATAATTTTTACAACTCGGAAAATCATACAATTGATAGTACGTTGTCCCTACACTCTAGGATCAACTAGGTCTTTCTATGAACTTACATGCATGAGTTTCTCTTGAGTGAATCTCCAGTTAGTTGGAGTAGCATTGAGGATGTACTAGTGCACCAACTCACTACTAGACCTCTATTGGTTCCTCCAACAATTAGAACTAGTTTAACTAACCATAAGTTAGCTAAACTGAGTTATCTAATTACCACTCAAATAAATTCATATTGGACCCCTAAAATTTAGGGATTAGACATACATGACTACAAAAATAATTCCAACTCGAAATTCCTAAGTTAATTAGGTCAATTAAACTTAAATAACTATTTACAAGTTTCTACGAGAATAGAATTTGATTTTAATTCACAATTTAATTCAAGGACAAATTAAAATGAAATTTCTTGTTGTCATTTCTCAACATCTTGAAATGTATATTTTTAGCAAAACTATTTGGGAAAGGATATTTCCCAATTTAAGTTCCATTAATACCCATGCAAACTTATCATTTTTTATTTAGTATATAAACACTCATTAAGTTGTCTTCAATCATTAAAATTTTGGGGACCTTGACCATGCTTTTGGGGCACTAAATTTGACTAGATATGTCTCCTCAATTGTGATTAGTTATGCGGCATGCCAACTACAATTGGAATTGGCATGATGATGACTATAAAATTATGATGGTCTGGTAAGTAATAATACTTACCATCTCATCCAAATTATTCATCAATTGTGTGGTATCATAACCACACCGCAAGGGCTTAGCTCCTTCTAGGGATTCTTGTCCATTGAATCTTTCAACTAAGGCAACTCATGACATAAAGTATTATTTTTCAAATACTAATGTTAGCATCAATAAAAATACCATTCAACGATCTCCCCCTTTATCATTCATGGCAACAAACATAGTCCCCTTGTGATTATTGCTCCCCATGTCTCCACGCTTCTAATATTTATTTTATGATTCCTCTCCCCTTTTGACATCAATGGAAAATGGTTACTCCCCCTAATGAAATATCTTCCTTTGTCTTCCTACAATATTTTTTTCTTCCTTTAACTACTTCTCTCCCCCTGACATGTTATTCCTCTCATGACTTTCCACAAATGGTTATATATGCCAACATGCATTATCGAAGAGATTTACCTCTATGAAAAAAATCATGAACTCTTGATACTGAAATGTCAAAAACAATGTCCATGACTCCACTAATCCATTGAACACAAAGTTGAATAATTTTCCCAAAATGTTGATTATTTCTCTAACGACTTCTTTGCATTTTCCATCTGTCATTCCAAACTAAACTACCCTAAGGATAGATATTTAAATTTTCAACCACTACTACTTAGACTCCCCCTCTTCAATATTCATAGGACGTGAGTCTTCAAGTTAGATTGCTTAGAATGATATATGAAACTACTCTGCTACAACATTATTCTAGAACTTAACATCTTCCTTCTTATTGGTGGATTCATCATGATTTTGAGAATTCACAAATCCTGAGAGCATGACTACTAATATTTTTTCATTCATTTGATCTTATTTATTTTTATTTATCCTCCAAACCTTTGTGTAATTGATATTAGAGTTTTCTTCCATGGAATATTTCATCATGTATCTACAATCATGAGCTATGTGTCCATAGTTATGGAATTTGTAATATTCAATGTTGAACCTGCATGATGGTGCAATTGACATATACTTTCTACTAAAGAAACTATTTGAATATTTTTCTTGTGTTCATGAAAGCTCTTTTCTAGGGTTTTCATAGTGACCTTAACAATAATCCTTGTCATAAGTTATGCAATCCCTAGCCATATGCCCAAAGTTACAACATCAGAAATAATAACACTAAACATACTAGGGAACCTAGACGATATGTTTTGACTTAATGATCTTCTATAGACATTCTTTCTTGGAGGAGGTACAATCCTTTGTTTATCCTTATCCTTGATTACTTCAACATTACTTCTTGGAGTAGAAACATTTTCACCCTTGTTTTATTCTTCACCTTGATTTAGCCTTTTAGGGATCTTGTTATCAGGCTTCTCGTCAATTTTTCTCTACAGGGGCTTGTATCTTGTGCCTTCATCGCATGGAGATTTACTTATTTCTTTTTCCTTCATATTCAATTGAGTAATTTATTGATCCTTCTCATTAATTACATGATTTTTCGTTTCCCTCTACCATTTCTTGAGTTGGTTTATTTCATCTAGAGCAACATCAAGTTCCTTTTTCTTTTGACTAACTTATGTCTCGTACTTTTGAACAAATTCCTCTAATTGGTTTCTCAATATTTTATCTTTCTTCTTTACTTCCTCCATTTCAAGTCTTAGAAGGAAACTTATTCTTCAAGTATCTGATTTCGCTCCCTTTCTCTGTTAAGATTAGGTAAGGTGCTAATCAATTATCCCTCCATGTTGACTACTTCTTCTTCTTCATTTACTTCATCTGAATCACAATCATCATCATCATGTTCATATTTATTTGAATTCTTCTTTTAGTATATATTTTGAAGCTTCTTCCAAAGCCTTTTGTCTTATGTGCATTGATCCACTTTGGATTTTACAAAATCTAGCAGAGCACTAGAATGAAATTCATGGCTTTTGTATAGTACATTCTAGATTTTTCAATAGAAGTGTCTCTAGAAAAAATAAAGTTTCATACATAATATCCATGAGATTTCAAACAAGCTTCCATTATGGATTCCCATATTTCATATTTGGCTTCATCGAACTCAGAGCTAGTGGACTAGCTTCAATCTCTTCATTAGATATAACATATTTGGAGACTACTACAATACCAGAGACTTCCTTTGATTGTTTAGATGTGTGCTTCTTTGACTTTCCCATCAATACACATATAACATCTTCCTTCTAGTTGTCATGTTGCAAATGAAGGAACCTACTCTGATACCAATTGTTAGAAATATTGAGAGGGGACGAATCAGTATTTCACCTCAATAATTTAATTTTAACTTCGTGGAGCACAATTATCATTATCATTAGTTCAAAAAATAAATTAGAAACCCCATTCAACAATGCAAAACATCCAAGACAATACACAAGAAATTTTTAGGTGGAAACCCTTCCGGGAGAAAAACCATAGAATGCTTTTAATATAGGTCTTTAAGATTACATCATCAGGAAGCTCCAACTTCCAATGTTCTCCAACAACAACTAGAAGGAGGCTCCAACCCCACGATTTATCAACTCCAATTGAAAGGACACTCCAATGCCCAAATTTACTAGCTCTAACGAGAAGGATGATCTAATGCCTCGATTTACCATCTCTAACAGGAAGGACTCTCCAATACCCCGATTTACCAGGTTTGACTGGAAGAATGCACGAACACCCTAATTTACTAGCTCCAACTATAAGAAAACTCCAATGCCTTGCACTAGCTACAACATTCCCTAACAACACCCTACCACCCTGAAGTTTTCACAGGCTCTAGCCTCAAGGAGGCTCCACTCTCCACCTTACACTGCCCTACAACCTTGCTCAGAAGGTTACCATGTTCCCTAAAGGCTCTGACCTTTAATTCATGAGAATGGACCACAAACAATGCATCTCACTATAAGCTCTAGCAAAATCATGTCATGTACACATACTTGGATTGTAGCATTGTCACATGCTCGTACCAATATATGGTTTCTTTATCAATGCCCTATTCTTCCTAACAACTGTAAGAAATAATACTGAGAGGGGAGGTGAATCAATATTATCAAATCAAACACTTTTCATTTTCATACTCAGATACATATACCCTACTTCAGTTATGGGAACCCGCATATATATCCAACTGGGTCTAAAGCAACCAACATATATCAGTAAACTTATGATTCAGTTAATCCATTAGATGTTGATCTTTAATCAGTGCATCAGAACTTCATTAATCATAAGAATAGTAAACAAGTGCAGTCAAAATAGAATAGACCATCACACACATGAACACAAGATATAAGGTGGAAACCCAATGTGGGTGAAAACCACCTGCTGCAATTCGTCTCTATCTCCTTTTAATAAGAAAATTCTTTTTACAATATTTCTATACTATTGCAGTCTTATACCAGTACACAAGCTTCTACCTGCAGAAGGCTACAACCTTCTCTTGTTCTCCAACTTCTCCTGGAAGGGAGCTATAACCACCTTTAGCTCTTATACTAGCTAATGTACTAGTACGTAGGTGTTGGCCTACAGAAGGCTACAACCTTCTCTTTTCTTCCAGGGACCACGTTTCATAAATTTTCAGACCGGATCCATCAATAGCATCAATCAAACATCAAATGTATCTGCATCAACCAATCTCCTTTGCACCAAAACAAAACTGAATCAAACAATCACTTCTCTGAATGTTGTAGCCTGAAAACAGTAACAGTAATCAGACGCCAATCTTGAACCCAGAACACTCCAGCAATAAACAAAAGTAGCTAAAACATATTTTTTGATATGTACGCTACTTCAATATGTGAAATCTATGTGCATACGCTTTTTTTTTAGGGAAAACCAACATATACACTATTTTGAATCACTGAACTAGCGTGTATACGCACCTTTGCTGTGCCGAACCTGTGTACCGATCTATAAGAGATAATTTACCCTTTTCAATTATTCAGACGTCAGTTATGCCTAGATTATTAGATTTATAGATCAAGTCATGCACCAAATATAACAAATCAAAATCACACAAAGATACTACAATTCAAGCCTCAAGATCTTGACCCATCAATAGAACTTATCCTTCTTCTAGCGCTCAAGCTCCTTCTAGGTTCAGATCCAGCTATGCACCATAACCGAATGACCAGTATTCTAGATCTTTCTCTTCATGAGATATTCAATCCCTGAGTGAGTAAACTTGCCTAATGATCTCCTTAACCTTTTATAGTCTTAGTTCTTACTCAATACCATGGTCTAAAAACACTTAGAACTAATACCTGGGTCCAAATACATGGGTTCAACACTTCAAACGAGATACCATGGTCCAAAACCATAGGTCCAAATACCAAGGACCAAATACCATGGACTAAAAATGAGTTTTCCCACATTTACGCACTTTTCCATGCATGAAAGTGTGTGCATACGCATACACAACTTTTGATTAGCGATCCTGCATGTATAGGCGACTTGGTTAAGTGGAAACTACATATATCTCTTTTTCTTTTATTCTGAGAGCCTGAACCATGATCTGTCATCTGAGTGAGTTGCCATCAAGGACAAAACCTGTGTCATAATGCCAAAAATCTCCCCCTTTGGACTTTATGGCAACCCCAAGTCACTCCAAGTCACTCTCCCCCTTTGTCATCAAGGGAAAAGGGTGATGATCCCCCTGAGAACATGTTGAAATCTTCTGCTCTGTTTTGTTGTCCATGCTCCCCCTAACTTTAGGCAAGGTTTGCAAAAAGATGTTCTACAGGAAAGAACATGACTCTATGAATGACCTTCCTATCACCAAAGACTCATACATACATCCATCTCCCAACCAAGTGGGGATACACCAAAAGTTTACACAAGAACATTACATCATCCATCCCAAGCATAGTGGGGAAACCAAAATAGGTCATTACATGACCTTGATAAAAATATATATATATATATACATGACATAGAGACAAAATATACAACAAGACTATTATAGTCATCAACAACTATCATTAGCAACATCTGTCAATCATCATTCAAACCAACAACCATGTTCTCCCTCAACCCTGTTCCACCTGAAACCAAAAACAACTGAAATTCAACCAAGATCTTCTAAGATAATGTCAATAATGCATTATTAGAAGTATATGCTCCCTCTAAACCTGTGCCAGATGGTCTCTATTAGACCCATGTTAGACTCCTTTCATCCTAAGTCTGGCCCACCGTTTTTCTTCAAATAAAAATATACGCGACTGTATCCACAGAAACCAGCGTATGTACATGAATGCTCCTCATGAAACTCACATACAACCACTTTTCTCTGAAACATATAAGTTCCAACAGCAAGATGATGCATCAACTACTCCTAGCCTATGTCTGAGGTATTCAAATGTCTCCCTAGGCAATGGTTTGGTGAATATATCAGCAACCTGTTCCTTGGAGGGAACATACTCCAATTTGACCTTTTGTTCAAGCACTTTTTCCTAGAGAAAATGATATTTGATAGGTATGTGCTTGGTCTTTGAATGCATGACTGGATTCTTTGAAATACTGATTGCACTTGTATTATCACATAAAATGGAGATAGGTGGAGTACAAGTGATTTGAAAGTCTTGTAAAGTTTGCCTCATCCAAAGGAGTTGTGTGCAACAAGATGCAGCAGCCACATATTCTGCTTTAGCTGTAGATAATGCAATTGAACTTTGCTTCTTGTTGAACCAAGATACTAATCTAGAACCCATAAATAATGCACCACCACTAGTGCTTTTTCTATCATCCACACTTCCTACCCAATCTGCATCTGTATATGCATGAAGTGTGAGATATGTATCTCTAGAATACCACAAGCCATAGTTTTGTGTTCCTTGAAGATATTTGAAAATCCTTTTAACCACCTGAAGGTGTGCTTCTTTTGGATTTTCCTGCAATCTTCCAACTATTTCCACTGCAATCATGATGTCTGGTCAGGTGCCTATCAGATAGAGTAGACTACCAATCATGGATCTATAGGTTGGTTGAAGTATTGCTGCTGAATTATCGTTTGAGTTGAGGTTGCATCCTATTACCATAGGGGTACATACTGGTTTCGAATCTTCCATGCCATATTTCTTCAAGATCTTCTTGAGGTACTTAGTTTGTGATAGAAAGATATCGTCTTTGTTTTGTTGGACTTGTAAACCAAGAAAATATGTCAGCTCTCCAAGCAGGGACATTTCAAATTCTTTCTACATCACCAAAATAGAGTTTTGACTCATGGCTTCTTCATTGCTACCAAAGATGATATCATCAACATACACAACAAGTATTAGCAATTTATCATTATCAATTTTTATATATAGATTTATATCTACTGATCCTTTTGAAAAACCTTATTGATGGAGGTATTTATCCAGACAATAATACCAAGCGCTTGGAGCCTGTTTAAGACCATAGAGTGCCTTCTTAATTCTGCATACAATTTTTGGATCATTTCCAAGGATGAATCCATTTGGTTTCTTAATATACACTTCTTCTTCTAAGTCTCCGTTTAAAAAGGTATATTTCACATCCATTTGATATACTTTGAACTTCTAAAAGCTAGAAAGAGCAAGGAACATTCTTATGGCTTCAAGTCTAGCAACCGATGAAAAAGTTTCTTCAAATTCTGTACCTTCTTGTTGAGCATACCCTTTACAAACGAGTATGGCCTTGTTTCTAACAACATCTCCATTTTCATTCAACTTGTTTTTGAATATCCATTTGGTCCCTATGACATTCTTATCATTAGGTCTAGGAACCAATTCCCAAGTGTTATTCTTTTCAATCTGCTCAAGTTCTTCATTCATGGCCTTGACCCTGCATTCATCTTTGCATGCTTCACTTACATTACATGGTTCAACAGAGGAGAGAAATGCTAGATAGCTTGAAGCTTCTATTATAGTTATTCTTGTTTGAACACCTGCCTCTTTTTGCCCCAAAATTTGAGTCTCTGGATGGCTCTTTTGAACATACCTGGATGGAGTCTTTTCTTCTATTCTTATCTATTCTTCTACTACCTCATAAGTTTCTTCTTTAGCATTAGTTTGATATGATGTTGAAGTATAGTCCTCTTCTTCTTCAAAATCTTCGGTTTTTATCTATTTTGAATTGTTGCTTTCTTCATCAACTAGCACATCAATACTTTCAACAATTTTTCCAAGTCTTTTATTGTAACACTTATATCCTTTACTTCGGGAAGAGTAACCAAGGAGAATGCCTTCATTTGCTCTAGGTTCAAACTTACCAACATTTTCATCAATCCTTTTGATGTAACATTTACTCCAAAAATTTTAAAGTATTTTACCATAGGAGTCTTACCATACCAAAGTTCATGAGGAGTTTGAGTGTTGTTTACCCAAACGTTTGTTCTGTTGAGAATAGTAATGGCAGAAAATTTAGCTTCACCCCAGAAGGTTGCAGGAGTTCCAGATTCATTAAGCATAGCACGAACCATTTGTTGAACTATTCTATTCATTCTTGAAGTATATTGACCCCAATTTACTTGGTGATATGTTTTATGCCTTTTCTAACAATTGTCAACCTGTTCACTTCTCCTTGCTGCATCACGATAACTTTTGGAGGTGGATGGATTTTGTGTTTGAGATGCTTCTTTAGTAAATCCAAGACCTGTCTTGATTAGAGGAGAACACTGCACTTTGATAATCTCATCTAAAGTTTTAGATCCTTTAGAAAATCTAATATTAAGAGCTTTTGTTTTCTCAATATCTTTTCTAAGTCCCATAGTTTCACATTCTAACTTTTCATTGTGTTTCTCCCTTTCAACAAGTTGGAATATCAGAGTATCTATGATCATATTCTTTTCTTCTAAACAAATTTTAAGTTTAGAAATTTCTTCATAGAGATCATCTTCATCTATAGCATCCAAGAAATCATTATCTTCAAAAGCCATCAAAAGGCTATAATCATTACCATGTTCATCGTCATCACTATTTGAATGTCCATCGCTATCTTCATGTTTATAATAGCTCTTCCTACTTACATTCTATTTTCTGTTCCATTTAATTGATTCCTTACCTTTATCAAGCTTATCTTTATGAGGACATTTGGATGCATAGTGATCAACTCTCCCACAAGCAAAACATTTGAAAGGTAGCTTACCTCTGAGTCTTCCAAAACCCCATTGAAGGTTCTTGACAAAGTTTGATTCTTCCTCTTCTTCTGATGTATGCCCTGACTCATTGTATTCTCCTTTTCTTAAAGCTTTGAATGTGGCTTCTCTCATGGCTGGTGGTCCCCCTTTTGTCATTTCAAAAGCAGTTAGGATTCCATGTAGCTATGACATAGTAATACTCTGAAGATTCTGCTTTTCTTCTATGGCAGAAACTTTTGATTCAAACTTAGAAGACAAAAATCTTAGAACTTTTTCAACTAAAGTAACTTCTTTTATTTCTTCACCCAAGTTTTTCATGCAATTAACAATCTCATCTATATGTAAGAAATAATTAGCCACACTTTCATCATTATGCATTTTAAGAGTTTCATATTGAATTCTGAGATATTGTAGTTTTGCACATTTTACTTGATCGTCTCCTTCATAGCTTAGAATGATCTTGTCCCATATTTCTTTGGTGGTTTTGAGCTGCATAACCTTGACAAATTTAGATTGAGATAGACTCCCCAATAGAGTATTGACAGCCTTTGAATTTGTTTCATACTGCTTTTTACCAGCTGTATCTGTAGGAGTTGTTGATGGGAATGTGTATCCTCCTTCCATGATATCCCAAACTTCTGCACCAAGAGATTGAAGATAGGTTGTGGTTCTGACCTTCCAATAGACGAATTTTCTCCCATCAAAGATTGGTGGCCTGATGGATGCCTCCTTTTAGTAGTTACTCATAATGATAGATCTTCCTTCAAGCGATCAAGCTTCTTCTAAAGGACCTACTCTGATACCAATTGTAGGAAATAATAGTGAGAGGGGGGGTGAATCAATATTATCAAATCAAACACTTTTCATTTTCATACTCAGATACATATACGCTACTTCAGTTATGGGAACTCGTGTATATATGCAACTGTTTCTAAAGAAACCAACATATATAAGTAAACTTATGATTTAGTTAATCCATTAGATGTTGATCTTTAATCAGTGCATGAGAACTTCCTTAATCATAAGAACAGTAAACAAGTGTAGTAAAAACAGAACAGGTCATCACACACATGAACACAAGATATAAGGTGGAAACCCAATGTGGGTGAAAACCACCTGCTGCAATTTGTCTCTATCTTCTTTTAATAAGAAACTTCTTTTTACAGTATTTTTGTATTAGTGCAGGCTTATACAAGTATGCAAGCTTCTACCTGCAGAAGGCTACAACCTTCTCTTGCTCTCCATCTTCTCCTGGAACGAAGCTACAACACCCTTTAGCTCTTGTACTAGCTAATGTACTAGTATGTAGGTGCTAACCTACAGAAGGCTATAACCTTCTCTTTTCTTCCAGGGACCACATTTCATAAATTTTTAGATTGGATCCATCAATAACATCAATCAAACATCAAATATATCTACATCAACCAATCTCCTTTGCACCAAAACAAAACTGAATCAAACAATCACTTCTTTGAATGTTGTAGCCAGAAAACAGTGATAGTAACCAGACACCAATCCTGAACCCAGAACACTCCAGCAATAAATAAAAGTAGCTAAAACATATTTTTGAGACATACACTACTTTAATATGTGAAACCTGCATGCATACACTTCTATTAAGGCAAACTAGCTTATACACTATTTTGAATCACTGAACCAGCGTGTATACGCACCTTTGCTGTGCCAAACCTGCGTACAGATCCATAAGAGATAATTTACCCTTTTCAATTATTTAGACATAATTTATGCCTAGATTATTAGATTTATAGATCAAGTCATGTGCCAAATATAACAGATAAAAATCACAGAGATACTACAATTCAAGCCTTAAGATCTTGACCCATCAATAGAACTTAACCTTCTTCTAGCACTCAGGTTCCTCCTAGGTTCAGATCCACCTATGCACCATAACCCAATGACCAATATTCTAGATCTTGCTCTTCATGAGATATTCAATCCCTGAGTGAGTAAACTTGCCTAATGATCTTTTTCACCTTTTATAGTCTTAGTCCTTACTCAATACCATGGTCCAAAACCACTTAGAACTAATACCTGGGTCCAAATCCCTGGGTTAAACACTTTAGACGAGATACCATGGTCCAAAACCATAGGTCCAAATACCGAGGACCAAATATCATGGACTAAAAATAAGTTTTCCCACATGTACGTGCTTTTTCATGCATGAAAGTGCGTGCATACGCATACGCGACTTTTGATTGGCGATCTTGCGTGTATACGCCACTTGGTTAAGTGGAAATTGCATATATCTCTTTTTCTTTTATTTTGAGAGCCTGAACTATGATCTGTCATCTGAGTGAGTTGCCATCAAGGACAACACCTGTGTCATAGTGCTAAACCTGTGTCATAATGCCAACAACAACATCAATAAAAATAGTAAATATACTTTGTCTTATTACTAATCATTCATGAGCAAGATGGGAGACATAACTGATTATCAATTTGATTAGCAAATCCAATCCTTTCTATAAGTATGGAGTCTCATACTTTACAATATACATAACATGGAAAAAAATTGATAAGTATAATAATACCTTCGAGATATATATGCATGAATTTGAGTATAAATTCAAGTTCATTTAGCCTTGATAAGTGTATATGTTGTCATACTGATGTAGGCGATATTTGTCCCTTTTGCAGGCCCTGAAACCATTCAAATTTTAGCCTAGAAAATAAAGAATTCAACCTCAAATATCATTGTGCCATACCTCAAGTATTTTGATGATTGAACAATCATGCTTCCTTGTGAGGATTAGTCAAATGTACTTTCCTATAAGATGTCTTCATATCTAAGTTTTTTCTCTGAAATGTCTTCTTATTACTGTGACTATTATGTTGTCCTTTTTTATTTAGCACAATTGATAGATGTTACACAACAAGTGTCACAAATAGAGCTTAGACTACCCTTACTTCACTTCAAAAATTGATACACATAATATACTAAAGCAACCTTCGTCTAAATGTTTTGTCAAGCTTTAATACTCAGGGCTAAACTTTAAAATAGCTCAAGTGCATATATTTTGCTATAGTGGATTTGGTGAAAGATACCAATGAATGTCTATGTAATAAGCCCATAGAAGTGAATGAATTGTTGCCTCATATTCCACTTTAGTTTATGAAAAATAAACCTTAAAATATGCCTATATGAATCAATAAGAGACTTCCTCATATAGGCTCACATCAAGGTCTAGATAGGTCTACGTGGCATGTCACAATAACCTATTACAATCATATTCTAGCCCTACATGAAAATTTTGTTCAACCATAGTTTGTCCAAAATTTGACCTCAGGAAGAGTATAGAATAGGATAAAACACCTTTGAGAATCTCAAAACCAAGCCTCATAATCACTCCACAAAATCATTCCTTAAGAAGTTGTCAAAATAACCTACAGGAATCTTTGACCTCAGGTGTTGATGAAAGTCTCAAGAATATGTCGAATCTAACCTTCAAACAAACACATGGATTTCACTTGATTTTATACCATCCAAAAATTATCACAGTAGGGATGAGATGGGCGTCAAGAGCCCTATTTTAGAGGAACAAAATCAGGTCTCAAGAGCCTTATTTCAGAGGATCAAAATCAGGCCTCAGGAGCATTATTTTAGAGGGCCAAAATCAGGCATTAGGAAGACAAATTTTGCCTAAAAAAGGATCAGAATATTGCCTCAATGCAATTCATATTCATCCTCTCTTTAACATGCCCAACCAAAAATATCTCAAAAGAATATAGCCTCATAAAGTAGCCTTGAATGTGCCTCAAAAGGCCACCAAAAAACCAATCATAAAGGAAAAACAAAAATCCCATAAAAAATTTGTCCTTTTTTTGATCTCCTCATTTAGTCCAAGCCTCTAAGGTTTACGAAAAAATGTGCTTGTGAATCTATATTTTAGAGGGCTAACTAAGCCCTATAAATAATAAACAAGGGAGTGAAATATGCGGGACTGACTTGCCTAAAAAAGTGGAGTTGGCCTTAACAAAAATTCAAATTTGAATTTTCAAACTTACAAATTTAGGAGCTGACTTTTACCTCAAAATTTTTGAATAATTTTTTTTAATAAAAATCCTTGATATGTCTCTTTTTAGCAAACCAATTTGGAAAAGGATATTTCCCAATTTAATTTTTGTTAATATCCACACAAGTTTATCATTTTTTCTTCAATATATAACCAATCATTAACCTACCCTCAATCATTTACATTTTGGGGACCTTGACCATGCTTTCAGGGCACTAAATTTGACTAGACATATCTTCTCAAATGTGAGGATTGATTGGGTGCACCACCTACTATTGGAATCAGCACAATGATGACTATCAAATGATGATTGTCTGATAAGAAAAAATATTGATCATCTCATCAAAAATATCCATCAATTTTGGTGTATCATGACCATAGTATAGGGGATTACTTCCTTTTAGGGCTTCTTTTCCATTGGAGCTTCCAATTAATGTAATCCATGACGTATAGTAAGAGCATTCAAATAACAATGATGGCATCAATGATAACACCACTCACAAAAGAGATTGAAATTTTTTTGTCATGGGGAACTCACTTGAGGGTTTTGATTAAGCCTTTGTGTTCAATCTCAACCTTACAAGCCTTGGAAATAACTTAAGCATGTAATGGTTATTTCTATGTATCTAGTT
>APFE031024243.1:118007-140427 GCA_000404065.3 Pinus taeda | reverse complement strand
CCCCCAGCAACTCCCAGCAGTCAACTGCTAGTTCCTCCAGGAATTGTGCAATTTTTGCTGCCAAGCTCCAGGAGCTGACTGTCAGTTCCCTCCAAGAACTGTGGAGTTTTTGTTGCCAATGTCCCAATAGATGAGTGTCACTTCCCTTCAGGAATTGTGTAGTTTTTGTTGCTAGGGTCCCAGCAACCAGCTGCCAGTTACCTCTAGGAATTGCACAGTTTTGGCTGCCAGGCTCCCGTTGCCTGCTCCTTCCAAAAATTACGCATATTTTGTCTCCCATGTCTTCCCATAGCCCAGACTGCTTCTCTCAAAAACTACACAGTTTTTCCCTCCAATTGAGCTAAACCACATTGATAGTCACTATCGATCCGAATTTCCCATCTCCATCACCCAACGACCCCTATGCAGTTTTCACCAGTGGTGCCCAGAGCCTCCATCCAATCTCATACCTCGCAACATTGTCTCCTCTCCCGATCACCTGCATCTGAAATGATCATGCATCAAGGTAGACTAGGAGGTTTATGGATTTGATGTTGTCTCATCATGAGTGACTGTAGATATAGGTACATGAATGAACATGGCACAACGACCTATGGGATGAACAAAGGGAGTTGATGAAGAAGGACATGTTTACCAATGAACTAACAAATGATGCATGCAAAGAGATGTGCTCGTGAACAGACGATCATGCAAAGATGTGTTTGTGAATGGATGGATGAGCGAACATGCGATATGTGTTCACAGACAAACGGATGGACGAGCATGCACTTTTCGTGACTGGGCTAATGTATCAAGCATGCCAGCATGAAATCAAGGAGTAACATGGAAATGCAACATCAAGTGAACCTAATGACAATTGAAGACTTCGTTCACTTTTCCATGTGGAGGTGAAGTCGTGACACGCCATGAGGACATCCATCACCCAGCAACACTACAGCTCAACATGCATACCAAAAACAGCATGAATGTACCAACATTGTCATGTCGAGTCTTGCTATGAGTCATGTTTTCCACATCTCTACTATGGGCCACATTGTCAATCAATGTAATGTAACATGGAAATCCAAGAGAACAACTTGTCATATGAAGAGTCATGTAAAGTTGAAAGGTCATGGAATTCAAACATTCATGAGGGTAGTCGAATAGCCAAAAGGGTCAGTTTTACCCTTGGATATAAATACCCCCTCATTTGTACATGCAAATAACTTTTCACCTCGAATCCTCCCACATAGCCTCGAGAGTCTGTAATATTTTCTTTGAGGAGTAAGTAGTGGCTCCAATGCCCTGCCCACGAGGTTAGTGATGTATGGTCTGACGATGTGTCTTGGAAATTTCACTTAATTTAGAAGCCTACTAATAGGCCAACACGTTTTCACACATGTATTGTAATTGTTGTAAGACTGATCTTGAACACTTGTAATGCATGTTTCTTTAACTTGTGTTTAACACTTTAACTCATTCACTTGTTGTAATACATATATATTAATGAAAATGTGTTGTATCAGCTATTAACATTGTCTTGCCTATGTTGGTTACCTCCCTGGACATCAAACAGACCTTTCACATAAACTTTCTATAACAATTGTCACACTCACATGGACTCCTCTATTGTGTTTTGTACGTGTTATATTTTCTTGTGTGTTGTGACTGTCTCATCCATGTGGACTTCTCTTCCGAAAGCTATGTGGAATTTTCACCTGTAGATCAATTGATATATGCAATGTCCTAAAGCATAATACTAGATCTACTTGTACCATAAACTTTATGGAAGCTTAAATAGATATGAGCATCATCAAGCATGAATAGATATAACTAAGAATGGGAAGTAATCAATCATAACACAGAAGATATATCATTGGGGAAAGCACCAGCCTAAAACCCTAACTCTGTACTATCATACAAGTGGAAATATTGTTCAAGTTACAAAAAGAATCAGCTCTCAAGCTATCATGCTCCCTCTGTAATCAAATAATATAGCTCACAGACTCAATAGACATAGAATATACCTTCCTCAAGCCCTCAAAGCCTCATATTTCCTTGTGTAGTTTTGATTGGGGTCCAATTATGTCACATGTGTGAATTGGCCTCATCACACTCACTGTAACCTCAATTCCAACTGTGCAATCCATAAGGAATAATATTCCTTTTGCATGCAAGGAATATTCACCAAGGAATATCCTAGAAACTGATAGTACACTGTCCCTCCATCTGATCTCAATTGGGTCTCTGACTGAACTGACATGCATGAGTTATCCATGAGTGAATACTCAGTTATCTAAAATACAGTAGTTACATGCATGCAAGCATTAACTAATTGAACTCTCATTAATTTAACAAACTGTTAAATTAATCTAATTGGACTTGACTAAGTTAAACTAAGTCAACTGATCATAACTCAATATTACAACTCATCCTCATGTCTTTAACTGAAGATTAAATTCCTCAATCAAAGGAGAAACTGTTGCACGTCCTCACATAGACTTCAAGTTTGATTTTCCTTAACTAATTAACTCAAGATGAATGAATTAATTAATTTCAAACTGTTTTTTATATCAATTTCGAATCTTACTTCCTATGTTTAGTCCAAGGACTGACTAAAATAAGAAGTGATCCCGAAATGCTATTTTTAGAAAAGCTATTTTTAGCACTTTCATTTTTCACCCATTGTTGCTAAGATCGCCAATGGCTGAACTTCTACTTATAGCTGGGCTATTTATAACAGTGTTATTTTTAGCATTTTCTATTTCTAGCATTTCTTGTTGCAAATCTCAACACTTCCTCTCAACAAGAAAGGGACTATCAGTAACCCCGATCCTGTCTCTATGGAACTCGAACTTGCATTTTGACAATGCCTTATTCAAAATTTCTGCATCCTGCTCCTCGGTTGAAACATATTGCAACATCATGATCCTCTTGACCACACAATCCTTTAGATGATGGTAATGGATATCTATATGCTTGGACCTGTCATGAAACACTAGATTCTCAGATAGTTTTATGCAACTCTAATTATCATAGTATATCACTGTAGGATCCATCATCTGACCAAACAATCCCACTAGAATCTTCCACATCCAAATGGCCTCGCATGCTGCCTAACTGGTAGCCATGTATTCAGCCTTTGTTGAGCTAAGTGCAATTGATCTTTGTTTCCTGCTATCCTAATAAACTGAAGTTGAACTAAGGTTGAAGATTCCTCCAGAAGTGCCCTTCTAGTCTGATGGACTACCAACCCAATCCGCATCCGTGAAGCCTTGCAGCTTCACTCCCTCTATTCGTTTGTACCATAATCTATATTGTGTAGTGCCTCTAAGATATCTTCGATCATGCTTCGATGCATTCCAAAACAGCTTGGTAGGTTGAACCATAGCTTGACTCAGCTAGTTCACCGCAAAGCATAAGTCGGGTCGTGTGTTCACCAAATACGTATGTGAACCCATCAGCTACTGATAAACAGTAGCAGCTACTACCTCACCTGAAGTAGCATCCTCCTTCCTCCAGTTCCCAACTAGAGGATTCTACCTGTGCTTGCACTTCTCCATTTGAAAGCGCTTGAGTATCTCATTGGCATACTTGCGTTGAGACACAAATACTTCCCCATATTTCTACCACACTTCCATGCCTAGAAAGTAGTGCATGAGGCCCAAGTCCTTCATCTTGAACTCTCTTGAAAGGTCCTCCTTGCAAGATTTGATCAGCTGATCATCACCTATCAAAATCAGATCATTGACATAAAGTATTATAATCAATAGCTTACCATCTACCATGATGTGGTAAGAGTTTGCATCTGCTTCACTCTTGGTGAAGCCCAATCCTGTGAAATAGCTATTGATCCTGGTATACCAAGCACATGATGCTTACTTCAGCCCATATAGTGCTCACTTGAGTCGGTAGACATGCAGCTCGCAATCGAAGGTCTCAAATCAGTTGGGCTACTCAATGTATACCTCTTCCTCAATATTCCCACTAAGGAATGTCATCTTCACATCCATCTGATGCATCTTCCAACCCATCTGAGCTGATAGAGCTAGCATAGATCTGATAGATGAGTACCTTACAATGGGAGAAAAGGTCTCATGATAGTTGATCCCCTCAACCTATGAGAAACCTCGGGCAACAAACATTGCCTTTTGTTTCTCAACACTGCCATCAACTACTTACTTTACCTTGTAAAGCCATCGGGATCTAACCACTAACTTGTCCCTAGGTCTAGGAACAACATCCCACACATTGTTTCGTATGATAGAATTGTACTTTTATACCATTGCATCAACCCAGACTGGATGCTGCACTGCCTCCTGAAAAGAAGAAGGTTTGGTCGCTACACACTCCCCAACAAGGTTCATGTAGCTAGTTTATCTCTCGGGAGATCTCCTCCATATGCACTGTAAGGATGGTTGCCCCACATTCTCTCTCACATCTAGCATCAATCTGTCAACTTCCCATGAGCATTTCTGCCCGTCTCTAGAAGACTCTCCAGGAGTGGTGGTCTCCACTACTGGATCCTCTGCATGTGGCTGATCCACATCATTAGGAGGCTCCTCCTCCTTTGGAACTAGATCTTCCTCATCACCGTGCAACTTGAGTTCCCTCTCAAGTGACACTCGCATGGCTCTCTTCCCATCGAACTTCAGATCCTTGCACACTACGGTCCTCTAACTGGCAAGCAGATACACACAATAGTTGTGGGGTGTATCTGTGTACCCCACAAGTATCCCAAACTCAATTGTTGGGTATAGCTTCTTCTAAGCATATTTAGTCACATGATAGTAAACTGATGATCCAAAGATGCAGAAGTGACTCGCATCTAGTCACTTCCCCGAAAAAGCCTCCATAGGTGTCTTCATCCAAAAGATACGATTAGGACTTCTGTTCTGAAGGTACATTGTTATAATACATGCCTTAGCCCACAGATGAAGTGGTAGGCTTTGGTCATGCAACATCGCTCGAGCCACTCCCACAATAGATCTATTCTTCCTTTCCACCACCCCATTCTATTGTGGGTTATGGGGTTTTGTCAGTTCCCTTTTAATTCCTTCTGCAGCATAGAAGTCTTTAAACTACGAGGAAACATACTCTCCACCATTGTCACTATGCAAGGCTTTTACTTTCTTTCTAGATTCTTTCTCTAGCGAGGCTTTAAACTCACAAAACCTCAAGACGGTCTGATCCTTCTTTTGCATAAATTAGATCCAACATCTCTGAGAAAAATCATCAATAAAAATAACATAGTACCTTTGTTTAGCAGTGGAGGCTGTAGAGAATGGTCCACATACATCTAAGTGAACTCGCTCCAGGATTGCTCCAACTCTACTATCTTGATCCTAAAAGGAAGATTTTGCATACTTACCGAGGGTGCGTCCTTTGCATGTGTCAGTTTGCTCTAGTTTTCCCTTGGGTAAGCTAGTAGAAATTTGCTACATGATCTTCAAGGCCCCATGATGCAAGTGGCCCAGTGTTCTATGCCATAGCTCACTAACATCTTGGCTTTGCACCACCTCTGCTTTGGAACTCAGTGCAGCATAGTCTTCTACCTCCAGCTTGTAGAGATTCTTTACTCGAATCCCAATTTGCTTGGTCTGTCCAATGTCGATATGCCTCAGGAAAAATTTTCCTTTACTAAAGACTACATCATAGCCTTTATCTTCTAACATAGCAACAGACACAAGATTATTTTTCAAACCAGGTACATACTTAACAGTAGTCAGGGTGAGAGGAGCACCATGCTCCCTGTAAAACACAACTGTACCTTCACCTAATACATAGTACTTTCCATCATTTCCCATCTCGATCCGCATCTGGAGATCCTTCTCCTCCAATGTACTGAAAATATTCTTGCCACCCAACATGTGGAAAGAAGCTCCACTGTCCAGGTACCAAACACATCCCACCATGGATGACACAATGCATGCAATAAGAGAGAAATCCAACTCAAATTGTGAAGCTAGTGCATCACCATCAAATCCCTTTGAGGAACCCTTCTTGGATTTCTTCTGTGGACAATTCATAGCATAATGGCCCACTTCATGATAGTGAAAGCATCACACCTTTGACTTGTCAACCTTCTTCCCACCATGAGAAGATTTGGATTGGAACACCTTCCCTTCCCTTTCTTAGCTTTACTTAACGCTATATTTTCTTCATCATATTTTTTTGATGAAGATCCATCCCTGGTGCTTCACCTTATCTCCTCCTGCATTAGGTCTGACCAAAGTCGTTCCCAATCTAGCAGTTTCTCTCTTCCATTAACAAAGTCTTGGTAGCTATGCCAGTTGTTAGGAATACTGAGGAGTGTTAAACTCACCATGTCATCATCAGCTGTCATGACCCCTACGCTTGCAAGCTCATCCTTGCAGGTGGTGAGCTTGTTTAGGAACATAGAGATTGTGTCACCCTTTTCACACTTGACCTTTTGAAGTTTGTCCTTCAGCGCGAGCTTCCTCTGATCACTGCTATTTTGATAAATATATTTTAATGTTTTCCACATTGAAAATGGAGTCTCCTTCCCATGGAGGCTTGAGACAATGTGATCTCGAACTCCCTCCAGGAGGATTCTCCTTGCTCTAGCCACACACTTTTTCCATTCCACCAGTTGAGTAGCATCAGTCGGCTTTTGGACTTCTTGATAAATGAAGTCCTTGAGACTGTTATCTTCTAATACTACCTCCATGTGATCCTTCTAGGCTATATAATTCGAACTTCCATCATGGGCATATTCGAGTCTTAAACCACTGAACACCATAGGTGAAATAGATGTGATAAGAACCCAATTCAATATTTAGAAACCAAACTTCGTACTTCTCTTGCTTGTATATTGTTCTTCCTTGATCACCTTTGCTATGATACCAGGTAGAATTTTCACCTGTAGATCAGTTGATATATGCAATGTCCTAAAGCATAATACTAGATCTACTTCTACCATAAACTTTGCAGAAGCTTAAACATATATGAGCATCATCAAGCATGAACAGATATAACTAAGAATGAGAAATAATCAACCATAACACAGAAGATATATCACAGGGGAAAGCAGCAGCCTAAAACCCCAACTCTGTATTATCATACAAGTGGAAATCTTATTCAAGTTACAAAAAGAATCAGCTCTCAAGCTATCCTACTCTCTCTATAATCAAACAATACAGCTCACAAACTCAATAGACATAGAATATCTCTTCCTCAAGCCCTCCAAGCCTCCTATTTCCTTGTGCAGGTTTGATTGGGGTCCAATGATGTCACATGTGTGAATTGGCCTCATCACACTCACTATAATGTCAAGTCCAACTGCACAATCCATAAGGAATAATATTCCTTCTGCATGCAAGGAATATTCACCAAGGAATATCCAAGCAACTAATAGCACATTGTCCCTCCATCTGATCTCAACTGGGTCTCTGACTGAACTGACATGCATGATTTATCCATGAGAGAATACATAGTTATCTAAAATACAGTAGTTACATGCATGCAAGCATTAACTAACTAAACTCTCATTAATTTAACAAACTACTAAATTAATCTAACTAAACTTGACTAAGTTAAAACTAAGTCAATTTATTAAAATTCAATATTACAACTCATCCTTATCTCTTTAACTGAAGATTAAATTCCTCAATTAAAGGAGAAATTGTTGCATGTCCTCAAATAGACTTCAAGCTTGACTTTCCTTAACTAATTGACTCAAGATCAATTAATTAATTAATTTTCAAACTTTTGTTGATATCAAATTCAAATTTTACTTCCTATGTTTAGTCCAGGGACTGACTAAAATAAGAAGGGATAACGAAATGCTATTTTTAGAAAAGCTATTTTTAGCACTTTCACTTTTCACCCATTGTTGCTAAGATCACCAATGGCTAAACTGCTATTTATAGCAGTGTTATTTTTAGCATTTTCTATTTTTAGCATTTCTTGTTGCAAATCTCAACAAGTTGTGCACATCCTACTGTGTTGTGTGTTCCTAACAAAGTTGGGGCTTCCTCCCATCCAACTTGGGATTCACTCCCACCCTCTCCCTCTACAGTGAAAGAATCATTGACACAAGTAACACTAGAAATCACCAAGCATGCGAACCTCATTACTAGAAGACAAAGCAAACCACTCTCCTATGCTGAAAAACAAGAGATGAGGAAAATATTTGAGATAATGGCAACTAGACCATCAAACTGAATGGGACTCCCACACTAAACAATGTGAGGTCTAGTTGGGACTTCATATTAAGGTGACCCCCTGAATTTTTTTTTTTTCTATGTTAAGACTAACCTAAGTACCCACAGGGGGATTTGAACCGGTGACCTATCGCAAGGAGTGCCTTAACAGCGCACCCATTCACCGTCAATCCAAAGCCCCGTGGGCAGGTGACCCCCTGAATGTTGGTGGGTCCAGTACCATCAATATTTCTAGCACTAGAAGTAGGTCAGCCAGTTGTATATGGTTGAATGTCCTCTCACACTCACTCATTGACCATTTGTTCAAGGTAGTAACTCACACTCCCTCTCACCTATGTGTGACTCTGCAATTTTTTACTTCTCACCTCCCAGGACTGAGCATAAAATTCCATATCATCAAATTCACTCCATCTGTCCCATCACCCACTAGTTCTCAAAAGAAGTCAAACTAATCCTAGGCATACAACACCTTCCATACACATCAAGGAAGCCAAAAGCCACTCCCACAGGGGTTGTTGTATCATCAGTGAAAGAAGTAGTTCTTGCCACATTTGAAGGTACGATAGAAGTTATTAAAGACGGAGAGGAACCTCCGAACTTCTAACAAGGGGAATGAGACACTCCTGTGATCTTGGGATCAAACTCTGGTATAGAAGGGAAGGCAACAGAGGAGGTGAAAGCAGAGATGAACCAACAGACTCAGAGTCGGAACCTTAAGATTTTGAAGAAGAAGAGGAGGATGGAGAAGAAGAAGAGATGGCTAACAAAAATTAGGAATGTATGACTCAAGGACCATTATCTCTCCCAAGTGTCTTGCACAAGATGTCGAAGCGAGCAGAGAGGATGAACATCAAGTTCAATCCTAATAGCACAGTGAAGGCAGAAAACTGTTTGGACAACTTCTAGCTTCAGTTGCAGACCCTTGAGGTATGGTATGATGATGTAGCATGTAGATTTTTCCCACGTACCTTGGACAGTTGTGCAGCTGCATGGTATCATACCCTTCCACCGAAATCCATACTGAACTAGGGTGCATTCAAACGCATGTTTCTTGAAATGTTTATCGTTGACAAGACCCCATCCGTGTTACTCAAAAAATTGGGAAGCCTAAAGATGGAGGGGAAAGAAAAGGTAAAATATTTCAATCAGAGGTTTACATGCATATTGAAAAAGTTTGCAGCGAACACCAAACCTCATGACTCCATCACTATTGATTACTACACGCTTGCACTGTCGACCAACATTACACAATTCGTCAAGCGAGCTGCAAAAACAACTCTATTGGAAAACTGTAAAGAGGCTATTATTGTTTAGAAATACCTCCGCGTGATTGGATTCATCAAGGATGATGAACCAGCAAAGGACTCCAAAGGTGCGAGGAGAAATTCCCAGGCACTCATGAGAAAATGAAGAGACAAGGAAACAAATGACATTGAAACCCTCACTCGCCTCATCAAGAACTTGAAAATAGAAGTGTCTGAGCTTAAACAACAAAAAACAAACACATCTGTAAGCTACCACCTACTAAGACAGAGACAAGGAAGCAATTCATTAGCTAGCAACCAGTTCACTCCAAAAACTGCGAAGAGCTCTGTGTTCCACCTCGATTAGTGTGCAAGTTTTGAGTTATGTTCATTCCACTAAGAACATCACCCTGAGAGCTCTTGTTTAAATTGGAAGCGAGTCACAAGCTTTATATGCAGCACATGGAAAATAGCATACAGGAGTAGCTGGGAGACAGAGATAATGACAAATATTTTTCACCTGATGAAGCATCAAGTTCTGGGCATTTGGTGAACATGTATTAATGCTCGCAAGAAGCACTGAAGTCAAACACCAAGAAACAACCCCCAAAGCAAAATGACCATTACAATCTTAGGATTAAAGGGGATCACCTTACACTTGGGGAAGCACAAGGAAAGATGAGACTGTTGTTGAGGAAGGTTGATCCACTAGCCACTCCCAAGTAAAAAACACAAAGCAAGTCTGGGAAGATAGCAGCAGACAAGCCTACATCCATGAATAGCAAACTACAAAACACTCAGTCAGACAACACGAACATTAGTCCTACCCCAAAAACCTTAGTGATTCTTTCACCTATGGACTAAAAAATTGTAGATGACATGAAGAAAACTCATGCAAACATCATTTTGTTCGAGTTAGAAAAGATCTAGAGTCAGCGAGACATCCTGTTGTGCACATTGGGACAGACAGCAATGAATAGCACAACATCTACAAGAAAGGGAGCCAACACACCTCACAAATCACTTTCCACTGTGCTAAACACACTTTGGATGGAAGAAGAAAACTCAGGTTTCCCTCCATTCCTGCTCTCATTTGAATTTTTCAACTATAATGTTCACAACTTCTTAGTTTATTCTGGCATGGCAGCCAACGTCCTACCACTCTCCATTGCTAAGAAGATCAATGCACAATGGAATGAGACATCCACATGAATCATCCAACTTGAGAAAACATATATACCAACCATTGGTGAACTCCAAGATGTGATCATCTGTCTATCTCATGACAATTGAGTCAACCAATGCATCAACATAGTTGTTGTGGACATACAAGAAGCATGCGGCCTACTACTCAGCAGAGACTAGTCCAACAAGCTTAATGGATATTTTTCTACATGCTGGTCACACATGTGGCTTCCGCACAAGGGAAAAATCAATCAAATCCAAGTGGTATCTGAGAGGTATATGAATCACAATTTCACTCCCCTCAATGGCGAGAATGAACTGTTGGCCTTCACAGAAATCGTGTTTGGCAACTGCCTCCTAGAAACAACATTGGGGTGTTATCCTGCACGGCCAACTCCAACCCCAACAGACACGCAGTTGGGTCTCCTCCCTTGCCCAACTAATGGTAATGAAACATGTACAGTACATTGTACCAATAGTAGCAGTAGTAGTAGAACAGTAGTAGCAGTAGTACAAGCACATCAAACAGTCCGCGTGCAGACGAGTTGTGGACCATGTACTTTGACGTATCAAGGGCACAGGATGGCTCAGGAGCCGAAAGTGTCTTGATCAACCCATATAATAGGAAGAATCTTGTTTCAAGTCACTTGGAGATCGAGTGCACAAACAGTGTTGCTGATTATGAAGCACTCCTGTTGGGCTTGTAGAAAGCCATCAACCTCAATGTGGTCGCGCTCAAAGTGGTAGGTGATTTAGAGATAGTGGTATGACAGGTATGTAAAACCATTCACTATTTGTCACCACATATCAAAAGTTACCAGAAAGAGGTATGTCGACTGATATCTAACTTCCAAGCATTTAACATCATTGGTGTACCACATACACGTAATGCAACTGCCAATGCTCTGGAAAACGTAGCTTCAAGAATGTCACTGATTAGGGATAGATTTACTATTGAAATTTTGTACAAACCATCTATCCTGAATAACATAACTAACTTACACGTGTTTAATGATGATCAACAAATACTACATTTCATGGCCAATGCTAACGTCTTCAAAGATGCAGTGATATATGATGATGAGCACGAGTGTTATCAGCAAGTAGAAGCTAGTAATAGGAAAAGCTTTATGACTTGAAAGAACATTTTCATGGGCCAAGGAACAGCAAAACCCAATGCTCCACCATGATGCAAAAACTTATCAACTTGGGAATAGAAAAATATCTGAAGTTTATCAATCATGGCACATGTTGCACGCAGCAAGAGCTGCAAGCCTTTGTCCACATGTTCAAATAGTACTGAGATGTTTTCACGTGGACATACGATGATCTAAAAACTTATGACACGTAGATAATCCAACACATTATTTTGATCAAAGAAGGGGTCAAGCCATATCAATAGAAGCTGAGGAAAGTACACTTGTCACTTGAACCCCTCATACAAAAAGAGCTTACCAAGTTGTTGGATGCACGTATCATATACAAATTTAATCATTCCACATGGGTTTCAAACCTTTTTCCTCTATGCAATAAGTCTGGGGAAATCTGTTGGTGTGTTGATTTCCAGAACATGAACCACGCCTCTGACAAAGACAACTACCCCATGCTGTCTATGGATCACATCCTGAAAATAGTATATGGGGCATAGATGTTTTCCCTGCTAGATGATTTTTCAAGATACAATCAAGTTCTGGTAGTAGAACCTAACGGACATAAGATTATCTTCTATACCAATTGGGGTATGTTTGCTTACAGGCGAATGTTGATTGGGCTTGTGAACGCAAATGTAACCTTTCAATGCACCATAGGCATCACGTTTCATGGACTAATTGGACAGAGTATAGTGGTATACATTGATGATGTGAATATGTTCTCAAGAAGATGTGAGAACCACATACTTCATCTAAAGAAAAATTTTGAGCAATGCCAAAAATACAGGATTTCCTTGAATCCCAAGAAGAGTGTATTCACAGTGTCTGAGGGGAACCTTATCAAACACATTGTTTCCAAAAGTGGGATTAAGGTGTATCTGGATCGGGTCCAGACTATCACACGGATCCCTCACCCAGCCAACAAGAAAACCACGTAGTCCTTATTGGGCAAGATAAACTTCCTCTGGAAGTTCATCTCGGATTATGCACAGATAGTCAAGCCCATGCAAGACATGATCAAGAAATATGCAGTCTGTAGCTAGGGCAAGAGGGAAAAGTATGCATTCACCCATATCAAGTAGCCTATTATAGAAGCACCTGCACTCTACATCCCAGACTTCAAGAAGGATTTCCTGCTATACACCTTTGCCTTCGATATTTCACTTGCTACAGTACTCACTCAGAAGGATGAGATGAATGATGAACGTCCCATCCCCTTCATGAGCGCAAGCATGCAGAGACCAAAACTCAACTACCTCATCATTTAAAGGCAAGTATATGTATTTTACAAGGTAGTGAAACACTTTAGGCCTTACTTGTTGAATAACCACTACATAGTCTACATCCCCCACCCAGCAGTCCGCACATTGTTTGTACAACAAGAACTAGGTGAACAATGTGTGAACTAGATGACAAGCTTGTAAGAGTATGATCTTGAAATAAATCCAGTTCACATGATCAAAAGACATGGGCTCTACAGACTTGCAGCTGAAGCAGTACACGCAACGGAGAGCGAAGAAGAGCTCGTTAGCTGGGAGTAGGGAGTTGAGATGTATGACATAAGGTGAGCAACACCCACTGAAGATAGAACCTCTTGGTATGTAAATGTACTCCAATACGTTGAGCACGGAACCATACCCTCTGACTTTTCCATCAAATAGAAGAGGGAATTGTGCCTCAAAGCTTTAGAATATCAGTCAGTGCACGGAGTGCTTTATTGGAAGCACGACAACGTAGCTTTTCTCAAGTGCCTAGAGGCACATGAATCAGAGAAGGTACTACAAGATCTGCATGATGCACCCGCCAGGGGTCACTTTGTGGGAAACACCACTGCGCACAAAGTTATGTGAGACAATTTCTAATGTCCCACACTATTCAAGGACACACACGCTTATGCATGTGAGTGCCCATTCTGTTAGTGATGCACTGACAGAACACTCAGGTCAGCAGCCCCACTGCACCCTGTTGCAGTGATTGAATCGTTCCAACAATGGGGCCTAGATATTATTGGGGATATTTTCCCACATTCGTCAAAACAACACTGCTACATCCTAACAACAACTGATTACTTCACGCGGTGGACAAAGGCAATTTCTCTCAAACAAGTGAAAGACCAAGAGGTCATCAACTTCCTCCAGCAAAACATCATCTCACGCTTCGGCATTCCAATATCACTTGTTTTTAATAATGCAACATATTTTTCGTCTTTAAAGCTTTATGATTTTTCATTACAAAATGGTATTGTGCTAAAACATTCATCCAACTACTACCCACAAGGAAATGGTCTAGTAGAATCCATGAATAAAAACCTCATCCACATAATCAAAAACATCATTTTCTCTGAGCAGCGAAACTAGCATACCACTCTGAAGAATGCACTATGGGTTGACCACGTAACACCTAAACCTTCTCTGAATACCTCACCGTACTTCCTAGTCTATGGTAAAGAATCCATTCTTCCACCTAATATCTACTTTCCTACACTTCAGCTATCCCAAGAATCCAAAGGCAAGCCTTGCCAGCCAGTTCAGTATAGGATGGATACACTCCACAGGCTTCAGGAAGAAAGGATGAAAGCAAAAGAAAAAATTTCACTCCACCAGAGTCGTATCAAGAGATGGTTTGACAAGATGTCTACAGGGAAAGCTAAATTCAATGTTGGTGACTTGGTTCTGAAATGGGATAAGTCCCATGAAGACAAAGGAAAACATACAAAGTTTCAGTCCCTATCGATTGGTCCATACACAGTTCATGAGAAGTTTGGCCCACACACATACTGTCTGCAATCACTTGACAGGAGGATTGACAACCTTCCTCTCAATGACCAAAATCTCAAGCGTTACTTATATTAGGCTAGGTTGCGCCCTGTGCCATGTACATAGTTTGCTTACTGCTTGTCTTTTTCATTTTGTTTGCCTAGCTTAGATACTTTGTTTTCATTTTGTTTTCCTTTCTTACTATTTTTGTTTTCGTTTGTTTGAGTTTCTTAATACCTTACTATTTTTGTTTCTGGAAATAAGTGTTGCCATCTACTGCATTCTGGCTTTTGAATGAGTGTGTGGCTGAGATAAGAAGAGACTTGTGACACTACAACATTTGGCCAGTCTTGTGTCCGTCTTCTCTATGCTTCGTTATAACCTTTGGCCAATCAAGTCTTGACACAAAATACAAGCACTTTGCAAGGGAATTTTTGGTCCAACCATGAACCTATGTCCACACTAAGAAGCTCCACACCTGTACTTAGCCTTTTTCTCTATGTGTTCAAGCCCATCCAACTAGTAGAAATAGAGAAAGGGAAAATCTAAACGAGCAAACCTATGTCAAAGGTCTTACATGCTTCTTTGAAGGAACAACCTATTTTTCTCTCAATAAGTCAAGATCCCTCTTCTGCCCCAAAAATAAATAAGTGCCTATGCATAGTCCTCTTGAAAAAATACGAAGGCGAAAGAAGTGAAAGGCTTCCTACATGGAGAGGTGAAGCATGCAACTCCACTAGGGTACTAACTAGGCTCGGTGGAAGTGGAGAAATGCATGTGTTCCTCTATGACTCTGTCGGGGTACTGTCCAAGTCTGTTGGTAGTGGGGAAACGCTAGAGATGAAAACTCATACTCTGAAAATCATCAACTCACGAGCTAAACTACCCTCCACAATTTCGAAACACTGTGATCAAGCTGAAATTTTGATTGTGTTTAACTAAGTTTGAAAAAGGTGAACCATGTATGTCCATGGGGTAAGTGGGGAAGCTGAAGTAACCGCACAGTGATTTAATACTCCCCAAAATACCAAGGCCCTATGCTGACAATGAACCAAAACAGAGAATTTGGAGTTCTACCAGTGTGTTGCCAAGTGTTGTAGTGACTGCAACAACTTGCAAATTTTGGCCTACATCCAATTTTGGAGCCTCCTTTGATATTTTTACTTGATCACTACATGCACTTGAGTTCACTCTGTGAGCTTGTGTGAATCCTCACACCCACCTTTCTTCGTCATTCCACTGATAACTTTTGCATGTTGATGTCGTTGTCATGCTTGCAACCATGTTCTTGTCATACACAAGGTCTTCGCTTCATGTGTACATGTTGTGTTTGTTATGTTAACATCCGTCATAGTCACACGAAGTCATATACCCTGTCGCACAAGTGTCGTTGCATTCGACCAACGATCAATCACAACTGTCGTGCTTGTCATTCACACCGTCAGTTAGTCATGTTGAGCATATGTGTCTAGATGGTTTGATTCATCTTATCATCAAGTCATGTAAGTATGTTTTTGCAAGATCATGTATACACCTTCTCACTCATTCACAAACTTAGTCATTATGTTGAAGTTTTGACAACCGGATTCCCCTTTGACATCCGTACCTTCCCCCCGCCATTGACTCGATCAACTGTCACCCAGAATAGTGTAGAAGAACCAAGAAATCCATTTCAATTTGCATTGCCCACAAGCAGATCAATCATCCTTCATGTTGGTCAACTAAAGATTTTGACCCGATAGTCACCCTGGGACTAACTCCCCTCAAAAATTTCATAGAGGCTGCAGACCTTTCCTACTTCGCTAACTCAGAAAATTGCTTAAATAGGTTGGACAGAAACCCAGTGTCCATCCTTGTCTCCCTCAAAAAATTGTGATGTTTTTCCAGCTAGCCCTCGAGTCAGTCGATTGGCTGCTCACCCGGAAAACTACGTAGTTTTCATGAGAAAGCCCTCTATTGCCAAATATTCCACTTAGCTTAGAAATTGCACAGAGGTGATCAGCAGGATAGCCTCCCATCATCAGCATAGTTTTCACCGCCAGCATCTCCTAGTAGTCGACTTCCAGTCCCCTCCAGGAATTATGCAGTTTCTGCTACCAAGCTCCAACAATGGACTATCGGTTCCCTCTAGCAATTGTACAGTTTTTGCTACCAAGGTCCCAACAACCAGCTACCAGTTCACTCCAGTAATTACACAAGTTTGGTTTCCAAACTCCCACTACCCGCTCCTTCCATAAATTGTGCAGATTTTGTCTACCATACCTTCCCGCAACCCAGACTGCTCCTCTCAAAAATTGTGCAGTTTTTCCCTCCAACTGAGCTAGATCCTGTAGACAGTCACTATCGATCTGAATTTCCCATCTCCATCACCTAGTCACTCCTTCACAATTTTCACCAGCAGCGCCCAGAGCCTCCATCCAATCTCATACCTTGCAACCTTGTCTCCTCTCCTGATCACATGCATCTGAAATGACCATGCACCATTATAGACTAGGTGTTTTATGGATTTAATGTCATCTCATCATGAGTGACTACAAATACAGGTACATGAAAGAATATGGAATGATGACGGATGTGATGAACAAAGGGAGTTCATGCAGAAGGACATGTTCACCAATGGACTAACAAATGATGCATGCAAAGAAATGTGCTCGTGAACGGACGATCATGCAAAGATGTGTTCATGGACTTACGGATGAGCAAACGTGCAAGATGTTTTCATGGACAGACAGATGGATGAGGATGCACTTTTTGCAAATTAAAGAACCTATTAAGCATTCCAACATGCAAGTAAGGAGCAACGTGAAAAGGAAACATCAAGCAAACCCAAAGACCATCAAAGACTCTGCTCACTTTTCCATGCGAAGGTGAAGTCGTGGCACACCATGATGACATCTATCACCCAACAACACTACATCTCGACACGCACACCAGTAGCAGCATGAATGTACCATCACTTTCATGTCGAGTCTTGTCATAAGTCATGTCGTCCACATCTCTACTGTGGGCCACACTGCCAATCAATGTAATGTAACCTGGAAGTCCAAGAGACCCACTTGTCATATGAAGAGTCATGTGAAGTCAAAAGGTCATGGAGGTCAAAATTCATGAGGGTAGTTGAACAACCACAAGGGTCATTTTCACCCTTGGCTATAAATACCCCCTCATTTGTACATGCAAAGGAATTTTCACCTCAACTTCTCCCACATAGCCTTGAGAGTCTGTAATATTTTCTTTGAGGTGTAAGTAGTGGCTCCATTGCCCCACCCACGGGATTATTGATGTATGGTGTGACGATGTGTCTTGGAAATTTCACTTAATTCAAAAACCTACTAACAGGAAAACACGTTTTCACACATGTATTGTACCTATTGTAAGATTGATCTTGAACACTTGTAATGCATGTTGCTTTAACCTGTGTTTAACACTTGAACTCATTCACTTGTTGTAATAAATATATATTAATGAAAATTTGTTGTATGAGTTGTTAATTTTGTCATGCCCATGTTAGTTACCTCCCCAGACATCAGACAGATCTTTTACATAAACTTCCTATAATAATTGTCGCACTCACGTGGACTCCTCCATTGTGTGTTGTACGTGTTATCTTTCCTTGTGGGTTGTGATTATCGCATCTATGTGGATTGCTCTTCCAGACGTTGTGCATGTCCTATTGTGTTGTGTGTTCCTAACAAAGTTGGGGCTTCCTCCCATCTGACTTGGGACTCACTCCCGCCCTCTCCCTCTATAGTGAAATAACTATTGACACAAGTAACACTAGCAATCACCAGGCACGCGAACCTCACTACTCGAAGAAAAATCAAACCACTCTCTTGTGTTAACAAGCAAGCTCTGAGAAAAATCTTTAAGATAATGGAAACTGGACCATCATACCAGATGGGAATCCCACACCAAACGTTGTGAGGTCTAGTTTTAACTTCATATCAGGGTGATCCCCTGAATGTTTGTGGGTCCAGCATCGTCAACAAGACCTTGTTTAGAGGTCATAAATTTACTACTAATATTAATTCTCTCAATTTCTTTTAAGTGTTTATTGACATAAAATCCTTGGCATGCCCAAGCACTCTTTGATAACTCTATCAACCACTTTTGTAAATGATCATTGATCTCTTGTTGATAAGCATGAATATTGGATGCACTCATTAAAGTTGTTTATGCTTTCTAGAAAGTAACTTTTATAAAAAAATTATATTGTCAACTACTTTTGCAAAATATCATTGATCTCTTGTTGATAAGCTTGAATTTTGGATGGACTCACTAAAGTTATTGGTGCTTTCTAAAAACTAACTTTTATTAATAGATTATATCAAACAAAACAAGCTTGAATCTTGGATAGTCTCATTAAGGTTGTTTATGTTTTCTACGAACTAACTTTTAGTAATGGATTATAGGACAAACAAAAGAAATATGTTTCCCTATGTTGAAAGGCATTTGTAGATTGGGATGTGTGGTCTTTCATTAAATTTTTAGTGATTGGAACCTTGTTAGTGATTGGAGATAGGGAATTTTCTACATGGATTTGGGAATAATGGATGCTACTTTTAATTTTGTTTAGATCACTAGAAGAAACAAGTTTTTCTTATCTAATTGGGTTTTTTTTTTGTTTATTCATTTTGTAGAAATAATAGAGTTTTGATGTTTATTCCATTGGTATGGAACTAACAATGTTTTATTCGTATTAATGGTCATTGGACCTATCAATTTACGAAACTCAAACACACACACACACACACACCAACACATATATATGCCCAAATAAATCAAATATTTCAATGTTAGTTTAAGTAAATTATTTCAATATTGACTTTATGATGATGATTATTGTGATTAGTGTCCATTGATACCATAATATGATGATGATGATGTGATGATTTTGAGTTATATATATATATATGGGGGTGTACATCCAAATCACCACTTGGCAAGTGGGTTGAGTACAGAGCCTGTTCAACCTCCACATGCTCCATTAATCTTCCATGAAGATATGGGCATGCTCTAATAGACTATAGGTAGACACCCTGCTCGCATGCGTTTTTGATAAATACCCATGGCATAGAGGGAAATAGTCCAGTTGTATGTTTCGTGTGATGAATTAGGATTGTGCAAAGGGTAGTGGTACTCAGTATTCGAATTCCCTATCGAGGTCAAGGTACTAGGTGTGTAAAGCAACAGTTTTATGGGATAGCCTGGGGTGGTGCAGCATTGAGGCTAGGGACTTTCCATGGGATCCTGGAAAGAGTGACAATGTTGAGTCTGTCTATCTTCTCACCTGGAACCTCTGTCGATGGATGAAGAGTTATTTTTGGTGATAGAGGAGGTGCCTAGTCCTCGAGGTAAGCTAGTTTTTACCCCTTGCTATTTGTTTTGCAAGTGTTGGAGTTCATAACTATGTAATTGGTCTCATCTTGGGTTATGAGCTTTTTGGGTGATAATTCTTTCGGCACTAAAAGACAAGGGGCAATCCATAGTCACACATCGCCCCTCGACAATCACAAAGGCGAGTCTAAGAGCACGGTTTCAAACCGGTGGTGTGAATTCTTTGTGTCCAGGGGTTGGGCTATTTTTATTAGTCATTTTTGGGTGTGGAGGAAATCCCCACGCTTAATCATGCCCTGGGACTGCAATCTCATGTCATCCACCATGATTCTTATGTTTCGTGGTATCGCATGGTGTTATATATCTCGTTGGTGGTTTTTCTATAGGTTTGACTATTGGGTCTTACATGGTTCTTGTGGTTCCTTTTTTCCAGCCTCTCCCTTCCTCTAGCATCCTTGGCTCGACATCATGCCTCATCAAAGGGGATTCCCTCACTACGGGGGGGAGGAAATCACTGTCATGATGAGCAGTCAAACTTGGGAAATTAGTCACCCACAGATACATCTAACAGTCGGGAAACGGAGGAGGTAGTTTCTACCTCTCCAGCCCATTCCCTAGGCCATGTGATTTCTCTAGCCACCCTTGAGTCCATTGCGGCCGAGTTGTACAACGTCCAAGTGAACATGGATGTTTTGATGGAGCATAGATATGAGGATCGTAATGAGTTGGTATCCTACATCAATGAAATCCAGTATAGTCAAAACTAAATTCTGGAACAACTGGATAGTCTTCGACACCAGCATCGACGCACCAATGACCACCTCCATAGCCTGGAAGTGAGGGTGGAGCATTTTGATTTTCACATGCATGAACATTTGGGCTACTTTTGTAACACCCTCCTCCCACATCTACCCAATCAACTGGCTAGTCAGGGTAAACATGCGATGAGAGGCCACTATGACATGATTTGACCTCCTAAGTCACATTAAGGAAGTGGAACTAATGGAACCACACCATACAAACATCCAACATCATTAAAAAAACCATCAGAGGACAAGTCCACCACTCAGATAGATTTTCCCTAGGTCCCATTATTGTTTTATGTCTCTTGGGCCAAATTTTCTCTCATGTTATGTGCAAGAGAGTGACCATCAACCTAAAGTATCTCTCACAAGCCTACTTGCCAGTGACTATGGACCAAAATTGTTAGTGTTGTGCCAGTGATCCCGGGACTTAATCCACTTTCTCAGGCTCAAAACCCATAACATTGCCCATAATTGATCCATCTCTTCAAATCAGTAGTAAAATGGAAATGACAGTACTAAAGAAAATACTTGTTCAAGACCTTGATCGAATCCCTACTAGCCATGATAGGAATTTTGTCAAACATATCATCAACATGTAATCTATAAGTGTAAATAAAAGAGTTAAGTGTAGGGATCTCATACTTATCTAAGAACCACTATGAACCATTGTTTCCTCAATGCCATTTTCTACATTATCTTCTATTAGGTCATAGACACATTATCCATCCACATACAAGTAAAAACATGTTGAAATCCATACATAATTGTTGTCATAAAATGTGCATATAACCATCATAATAGGAACAAAAATACAATAAACATGACAACCATCAAATCCATAAATACATCAGTACCTTTACGCATGGAAATCAAGGGAAGGATTTATCATTAATGAATGTGATGAACCAACCAGATATGGGACTACCATGTTCCACATGGTCATAGAATGGCTAAGCCAAATCTCTCTTCAGCCATTCACCCCTGTGCCATATTCCAAGCATGATTGTGGGATCTCATCAAACACATCAATAAAAACTCATCCAGGTCTTCTAGAGGACATCCACCTCAACCCATCAAACATTGATTCCACCTCAAGGTCGAACATCACAAAAACATCATCGGATTGGTCTCCATCCAAGCCTTCAAAGGCTTCCATATCATTTGTTCCAATCAAGTTTTCTAGGACTAGTAACTCAACCCACAGCTACTAACAAGCTTCCATAGTCTTGTCGAAGGAACCACTGACAGGATTGCTAGGATTCTTAAGAAGCATAAGGTTCCCGCTACCTTTAGGCCTCTTAATACCATCTGTGGCTCCCTAAGGTCGGTGAAAGATCTTATCGATCCGAAAGACATGAAGGGTGTCTATGTTATTCCATGTTCTTGTGGGACACCATATATTGGTGAGACCGGTCGATCTATTAATCAAAGGATTAACGAGCATTCCGAAGACTTAAGGCATGGAAGAGCCAAGTCCTCGGCCCTTGCAGAGCATGCGGAGAAGACTAAACATCATGTCTGTATTGAAGAAGCGCGCGTCATTGCAAAGGTTGGGCAGTTTCACCATCGGAAGTTTAGAGAGGCCCTGGAGATTGAAAAAAGGCCTGAAAATCTTAATAGGGATAACGGCTGGAAGATCAGCAGCTGCTGGATCCCAGCCCTGTCTTCCTAGCCGCTTCCTTCCTTCTTCTCCTAAGTTACCTTCTATCTTAATCATCCTAGTATTATTAGGTTAGATTTATATATTTATTAGTTTAAATTAATTAATAAAAAATT
>APFE031024243.1:78080-117231 GCA_000404065.3 Pinus taeda | reverse complement strand
TTTATTTATACTAATAATATATATATTTATTAATAAATTAATTTTTTGAGAGACTTACCAGGAATTTATTTTATATCTTTTTACCTAATTTAACTTAATTTCATAAAATAAATTATTTATTAATATAATAATATTAATATTAATATTAAAATAAATTATTGAATTAAATTCTAAACTAACCATGAATTTATTTTATATAATTTTACCTGATTTAACTTTTTTCCATAAAATAAATTAAAAATAATATATTATCGATATTAACATTCTTAAATTTAATTTTTGACCTAGGTTCTTTAGTCAAATTAGCCGTTAATTAACCGTTGGAATCTTTGCTCAGTCTATTTAACATGCGATGCTAGATCTGGTTCTTCAACTTGTCCTGACGATGAACCACACTGGTTGGTTCAAAACGCGTCGACAAATGGTTTTTTATGTGATTTTGCCGAAATTATTCTCTTAACAAGATTATGGATCACAAAGTCTAAACTCCTTAAGCTTCCATAGTGTTTGTCCAACCAAGGATCTAGGACTAATAACTCAACCCACCAAGGGCTTCCAGAGATTTTTTCCAACCAAAGCTTCCAGGACTAGCAACTCAACCCAAGATGTTACAAGGCTTCCAGAATGTTTGTCCAACAAGGGCTTCCAAGAACTAATAATTGAACCCAATCTTAGGAATCATGAGAACCAACCAAAAAAAAAATCATGAAAGTAAACCCACAATCACCATGGCTATCTAAGAAATGGCAAGGCTAGGAAAACCACTATCATTCTAGGCAACCTCCATGCCATTGACATATCCTGACCAAGAATCCACATGCATATGCCATGCATGTCCAAACTAGTGAAGAAATCATACATGCAACTTGGTACTTGCAAGAAAATTTGATGTAGTTGTTGATGTCGATGCCTTCTTGCCCTAAGAATCCAAGTATGTCACAACCTCCAAGAGTGCTCAAAGAAAACTCTAAGTATCCAAGAGTATGAAAGAGAGAGAGAGAAAAATGAGAGAGCTCCAACACTAAAATGACAAAAGGTTACCAACTGATCCTCAGAAGCATTTTTATGAATGAGGCCTCTATTTTCTTAATTTTCCATTATTTTCCTTCATTTTCCTCCTCACATGAAACCTGTGACCTTTCACCTCCTTTTTTTCCTAATTTCTATTATTTTCATAAATAAATGTGCCAAAATTCCTTTTAATTCCTTAGCCATTGCCTTTACCAATTTCCTTAGCCATAAACAACCAAATGAACACCCCCTAGGATGTCTTTCCCAACATTCAGCTTGGAATAAGTGTCCCATTCATCTATGGTTATTGTTTTTTAACTTTATTAAATGGAATTTTCACGAGGTATGTTATGGAACCCTCCCCTTTGGGGGGCACCATCCTCAGTGTTCAATCACACATATACCTCAGTAACCTGCTAAAAGAAGACATACAGCTCATGGAGCTTTATAACACAGCTCGATGTAGTATTTACAATGAAATATCTGCTTAAGAGGAAAAAAAACATCATGACAACATGAGAACATACCACATGGTGGAGCTTTATACACAACTCATTATGGTATTTAAAATGATCATCCTGCTAAGTTCCAACTCGTATAACATCATAACATCATGATAACATAACCACATGATATCATAATAACATAACACCCATACCTCATAGTGGAGCTTTATAACACAACTTGTTACGATATTTACATCCATATGCGGGTGTACATATAACAACATCATCAAAATATATATACCAAAACATATGACAAATCATATATCGAAACATATATCAAACGTATACTAACATCATATCTAAGCATATATATCAAAGCATCATATAGCATATATCAAACATCATAAAGCATATATCGATTACCATAAATAATATATTAAACCAACATAAAACAAATACTAAACCACTATAAAGAAATTACCAACCACCATAAGAAATCAAACCACCATATCAAAGTTTCTTTGCCTCAACCAAAAAAAAAGGAAGGATACATGGCTCGCATTTGATCTGTCATCTCCCATGTAGCTTCATCGGGCCCAAAGTACTTCCATTGCACTTTAACTTGCTCTACTTCTCAGTTCTAGAGCATGAGCACCTTTTTCTGCAATATACAACGAGGCTCTAGCTTGAATTCTCCATATGGTTCAATCAACAATATAGACCAATAAATTACATTATCAACATATTTAACATACTTATTAAGCAATGGAAAAAATTGTCGACTTTCACTATCGGAGGTTGTGCAAGTCAATAGGCTACTAGCCCAATCCTCTTAATAATACTGAAGGGTCCACAAAATTGTGGTTTCAGCTTGGCACATGAGCCAATCTGCAAGGATCTCTTCTTTGGTTTGATGTGAAAGTACACATGTTCCCCAAACTTGAACTCCTTGAACAACATGTTCTTGTCTGCATAACTCTTTTGCCTTTCATATGCTGCCTTGAGATTCTTCTTGATCACTTGCATCTCTTGTTCCATGTCTTCCAACATATCTGATCCAATCAATACCCTGCTAATCGAATCACTCTGACTAATGGGAGTGTTGCAAATCCACCCATACAATGCCTCAAAAGGACTCATCCTGAGTTGTTTTGGGAAAATTTAGTGTTTCTACAAACGTCTAACCCTCTAGACTTGGTAGCTAGCCTAGAAACAATAGGCAAAGTAATTTGTTTCCTTTTCTATAATTAATATATAAGAGAAGTAGGAAAAGAAACCGGCCTGCAGGTTTAGCATGCTCCCCTTCTCCTTTGATTGATCTTTCCACTCCTTTCTATACTTAAATTACATAGAAAGTACCTGCACACAAGGCAAGACAGAAACCAATCAAAGCATACAATGAATATCTGTTAATTAAACATATCATAGAATCCAGAATACAATATACATATAAACACATGAATGGAAAAAACTTTGAATTCTTTATTGATAAGAGGAAAGATTACAACCCATGAATGTTCATGCTCGATTCAGTGTCTTCCTTCCAATCAAACCCTTCTCTCCTCATGAAACAACAATTCGACATCATTACAATACTCTTACTAATATCATTCAAACATCATCTCCTTAGCTCAAGAAATTCCAACCTAGAACAGCCTTTGAATGCTTGATCAATTTATAGCTGAATGGAGGAGGTTAAGCCATTAATGGCCCTCATGAATTCTCTGCCAACTTTGGGAGGTGGTTCCATGGAGGAAGGGATAATGGATTGAGGTTCATTCATCCTATTCCTCATCCAAATGCGAGCTCAACCAACTTGGAAACTTCCAGAAGCATCCATTGGATGAGGAATCCAATGGATTCATTTAAAAAATTAGTTGAAACCCACTCAATGCAGGTGAAACAAAGGCTAAGTGTGCTGCAACACACCCAGTCAATGCAGTTCCTACATTGCAATGTAGCCTGATAGAAGGCTACTTGCACTGATCTCCTTAGGGCCACTTTTTGGATGAATGGTGTTATGGAAACTCTTGGGAGGAAAGCATGATGTAGGTTGACCTCATTAGGGAATGGAAACAACTAAATTAAGGGTTGATGGACAGTAATAGTATTGATCTAGAAGTCGGGGTTGACGTGCCCAAATTGACCTGTAACAGTGGCCTCCTAAAGAAGGAAGTTGAAAATAAATATGTCGAGTGAGATGCTTTACCATTTGGAGAGAAGGTCTCGAAGTGGAAGGTGACCTGCATTAATTATGATACAAATATCATGATACTTTAATTTTTTTCTCACAAACTAGCTGAGGAAAGGCATACCCATGCTCATCTTATAAACTTTCATTACATGTACAAATATAGCCATCTACGAATATAGACCCATGAATGTAAGGTCGTTTTTACATTTGATATAGTACTCTTGAAAATATGTCGCAACCCAAATGGATGAAACTAGATCCAAGGTCTTCAATCTCATTCAATATTCACTCAATGTACAAGTCTAACCATGTGAATAGATGATCTGAGGTTGAACATGGAGAGACATTGTATGATTACTAGCCAATGATGTAAGTCATTAACAGATGCGAGAGGAATCACCGATAATGATAATGACCCTCAAGGTACTGCAGTACATTTCGCATGGTGTGAATAAATGATTTGATGTCGAACACCATACGAAGTCTTTCAATCGAAGGCCAGTGATGTTAACCTATCGCCGGAAGCGAGAAACCTACCATTGATGTATGCAAGCCTCAAGGTACTGAAGGGGTGTTTCTAAGTTAACTTCTTTGATGATGTGCTAATGTCAACAAGAAGCGACTCGTCGTAGGAGGGCCTTGATGTATCCCACATCAATGACACAAAACAAGGTAAATGATTTTGGAGATGAAACATCGACTGACAACACAAGGTTCAGGAATGGTGAGCATGAAAATGAAGGTTTACTATATTGTAAAGGATGAAGTTTTGAATTGAATGACTTCTCTTGAACATATCGGCGACACTAAAATGAATTGGTAGCATTGACCCAAAACAAAGTGATGGATGGTATGATAGACCAATGGTGTGATAACCATCAAGATGAATGACCCAGCCCACATAGTCATAGTGATGACGTGAAAGTGTAATGTTCAAGAGAAACTTGTTACCATAAAGTTTTCTCGGCTTTTTCCCATTTTCCCCAGTCATTTATGACCAGTACCTCTTTATTTTTATCAAGCTCGAGGAGGATAACATATGCTTGTTGTATAATTCCACCCTTGGGGTGAATCGATCGCTATTTGATGTTTTAATGAGTCTAGTGAAGGTGAAACTCGATCTTGTCTAGATGGACAAGTTTGTTGCTATTTAATGTTTTTAAAAAGTTTAACGACAAAGATAATTCGGTCCTTTTCACATTTAGAGAGTCTGAAAAGGGATGAAGAGGAAGCTCCATAAGTTCTTTTGTGTAAATTTGTCTCTCAAGTCTGAAAAAGCATAAAATAATACAAGAGAGAACCTATTGATCATGTTCACTCAACGAGCACCATTTTTGTAGTTAATCTATCTCAACTCGAAGAAGGGTTAAAACTATACTAAGTAGATATCGATTCTAATCCGTTAACGAGCTAGAAACAACAAGCGCTTGGCAACCTTTTCATGTTTAGAGTGTCTGAAAAGAGCTTAAAGAGGACTCGATTTTGAGGAATGAGTGGTGTCTAAGGTAGCAACTAGTTCCAGTGATGTTGGAACTTCTCAAAACATGTTGATTTATGTGAAGAGGTTGGCTAATAAGACCACTCATTGCAACTGTTCCTTAAAAAAGGTAAAACAACCAAGTGAAAGCGTATGATCGGCCAAAGAGATGGTGGTGATGGAATGAAACAACCAAGGCTCATCTGGTTGAAAAGGCCAATAGAATGGAAATCACAAGGGTTAAAAATGGAAATGGGTTCATTTTTACACAAGCTTGAACCATAGGTAACTATGGTTAGATTTAGTTTCATGTTTACACAAGCTTGAAACGAAATACTATGCTTGGATTTAGTTTCATTTTTACACAAGCTTGAAATGAAAAATCTATGCTTGGATTTAGTTTCATATTTACACAATCTTGAAACAAAAAAATTATCCTTGGATTCAGTTTCATTTTTACACAAGCTTGAAACATAAAACTATGCTTCAAATTGGTTTACATGCCCCTAGCATGATGAACGGGAGAGTCTCCTATAACCAGGTGGAAGTCGTTGTGGTGAAGAAGGATGGTTATCCAACACCTTTTTGGCTTCGTCCAGATAGGGACAAAGGTGAATGGGGTGATTCCCTTCACATAACCTACAAGGAAACTTAACTTTACAATTAGGTGCATGCCCCCCAAGCTTGATTACTTTCACCTAATTAGACTAATCAAGGCTATCAAGTGGATGGAATGAAGGTTCTTTTATGAGATCAAGTGAAAGACTCGACTAGGATTTTACGAGATCTACTCAAAGACTTGACTTGGAACTTTGCCACAAGGGACCTTGTTTCATTTTTTAACAAGCTTGACACAACATAAGGAACTATGCTCATGGACCTGTTTCATGTTTTAATGAGGTTGACATAGTAAAAGAACTATCCTCATACCCTTGGGTTCATTTTTTAATGAGGTTGACATAAGACAAGAAAATATCCTCGTACTCCTTGTTTCATTTTCTAACGAGGTTGACACAAGACAATGAACTATCCTCGTACTCCTTGTTTCATTTTTTAACGAGGTTGACACAAGACAACGAACTATCCTTGTACTCCTCGTTTCACTTTTTAATGAGGTTAACACAAGACAACGAACTATCCTCGTACTCGTTGTTTCATTTTTTAACGAGGTTGACACAAGACAATGAACTATCCTCGTATTCCTCGATCACAACTCATAAGAGGTCATGAAAGAGAGATGTGGTTCCCATGCCCCTAGTACATGACGTACAACATCACTGAATTGATTGTCAGTTGATGTAGGTATGGAATAGGTTGCCACATAATTAACCTGTGGTGAGGATGACACCATTGATACAAAAGAACCATTTAGGGAAGATGGTTGACTAGGAGCCATATTTGGTCCCAGAAATGAAAGATGCTCAATGGTGACAATTCTGCCTTCATGCGGGAAACAAATCACTCGAAAGAGTGTTGAAACAATAGCTCCCATGTCATAAACATAGTTGCGCCCTAGAAGTAAATTGTAATCTAAAGGGACTGCTATCATGTTCAGATAAATGATTTTCCTCCCAAGGTAATAGGTAATTGAGGGAGGATCCCTAATGGTTGACTAGTTCCTATGTTAAAACCCAACAGATTCTAGGTAACAGTCACAATCGGTCACAAACCAAGTGCTTGCCAAGAAGTTGAGGAAAGTATACTCACAGATGCACCTTCATCTATAATATTGTTAGATACAATCATATTACAAAATTGTACTATGATCTGGAAAGGCACATAAGAAGGAAAGCGGAATCCTACCAGTCGATTCCAGTCAAAGGAAGTGACTAGACTACTTGGAGGGGGTACCATAGAAATGGGAGAATTAACCCATTGAGCTATGAGAACTGGAGGATTTTCCTCTTGTCTTGATGGAATAGGAGGACTACCCCCAAGCTCATTAGAATCTAAAGAAACAAAAAGAACTTGAGTGGTATCGTTCTCACTCTCTTCGAGAAATGTACAATTAGATGAAGGTGAAATAAGGACAACTGTTACCTTGACCTGTTGATTTGGGCTGGTTATAGACTCATAGGATTCACTTTCAGAGAGAGTGGTTTTTATCGATGGTTGATTTTGGTCAGTCAATTCATCAACTAGTGAAGGATTTAGGGAAATATTCATGTAACCAAATGGAAATCACTACGGTGAAGTAGGAAGGTTATCCAACAATCTTTTGTCTTCATCCAGATAGGGACAAAGGTGAATGGGGTGATTCCCTTCACATAACCTACAGGGAAACTTAACTTTTCCCTTCTTTCCATGATCTTTACTGCCACTAGTTGATGGTGTGTCACCAACATGATCTCCAAAGGTTGATGACATAGGATGATGTGAACAGGAAGACCATCTTCTAAGATCTGAGGAATATCAAGACAATTTCAAAGAAGATGGTCTCCCACACAAAGTTTGCATGGATATCGAACTTTTTGAGGCTTGATGGATGATTTATCATCAGATGTTGCATTCAAAGAAATGGTTACTTGGTTTCCCCTTTGCTGAATTTGCTTCTTCTTCTTCTTCTTCCCTTTCTTCTTCTTCTTAGCCACCTAGTTACTAGTACCAATACTTTCGCCAGGTGAAGAGGAAGAAGGGGAGGAAGAAACAACCAAGGAAGAAGGCAAAGGGTCAACTTTAGTATCAACTATAGGTTGATTTTGTCTAGTTGGAAGAGTACTCAATTGCGGAGAAATCATGACATTTTGAACCAAGGAGGTTGAAAACAATCATAATGGCAAGCCAATGGTAAATCCCGGAAGCGAAAATGTAGCCATATAAGGAGCACCAATATTTCCAAAAGGAGGAAAAGGACTAGGATTCCTATCAAAAGGAATTCCTTGATCGGTGGACTCCATATTTGTCGCCATATGTTTCAACTTAAGACCAACTAAAGAGCGAGAGAGAAGGACGTTATCCGTGGTCAATTAATTTTTACGACATTGGAACACAACTTCACTTTTTCATTTTTAAAGAGTAGATAAAAAGAAAAAGATGACTCTAGTCACCTTCGATGTTTAATGAGCCTAAAAGGACAAGTGCTCAGATGATCCTTTTACTTTTAAAGAGTTAAAAATGAACGAAAGTGACTGCTCTAGATATTCTAGACAAGAGTGTTTGCCAGAAAAATCGCAAAACTGCAATATACACCTTGGTGATAAATGAAAGAGAAATGACCAAGGACTTTACATACAGCAGTTAATCTTCCCGAATGCTATGTTCGGTATGTTGTGATTGGTAAGGCGGCAGACTAGACTTCCCAAGGATAAAGGATTTCAACCTATTGGGGTCTCCCACCATATACTGTATGGTATAGGGAGCACAAGTCCATACTAGTACTTATCGAATTAGAGAGGACAAATCAGCCAACCTCAATGAAAATGACAGACAATAGGTTTAAAGACGTTAAAACATGTCTCTAGCCTAGACCTCTAGATGTTTTCGTTAGGTTCCAATGTGTTATAAGATTAATTGATTGAAATTTTAGGTTGATCTTGCTTAAATTTCTCCTTTAATGGTTCACCACGATATGTTTTTCGAAATTCCTAAGAATGCAACTAGAATGAGAAGCACTCTTTCCATTTGTTTTTTAGCAATGAAAATCCTAGCTATGAGGGATAGAGCATACAAGTACTTTTTGAACAAACAACAAAGAGCACAAACTAATGCAATTCCCTAAACAATTCCTTTTGAAGATACAAGCTCAAACTCTAATATGCAAAATTGCATGTATTTCTTTTTCTTTTCAGTTTCTCTTAATGTGAATGATGCAATAAGAAAAACTAATGCACAAATGATTCAGAATTCTTTTCATAAAAAATGTTGATTCATGAAAATTTCTTTTAAATGGAAAGGAAAACTGCACGATACTTTCAACTTTAAAGAAATAAATATTTTCGATACTTTAAGTGAAAATACAAATTAAATGCACAAGTAAATCAACCAATTATTTATGAAGGAGGACTTTATGACACTTCATTTTTTGAATAAAAGGACGACTCTACGACACTTTTCTATCAACAAAACAATCGATCAAAGCTACCTTTTGATAGTGGATTGAAAATGATAAAACAAATACATAAAAAACATCTAACAATCAAGTCTAAATCGGGTTGAAATAAGGAGACAAAAAATTGTTTTCAAAGATAAAACATCATTTACATCCAAAAGATAATTCAAAATGATGAAAATTGACAAAAATTCCAGTTCCTAGATGGGGAAACTAACCCTAAAGGGATCAATGCAGACAAAAATTAGAGACAATGTGTTGAATCACACTAAATCTATGCAAGAAGTGTACTACAGCACACAGTGTCATTCACAAAGGTGCGCTGATTACAGCAAGGCAATTTTATGCTTAAATTTGATTCAATTTTCAATGAATTTAGACTTGAATTCAATAAGTGACAAGAAGTATGATATGTCAAAATGCTTCAAGAAGACAGATAAGCTGCTAAAAGGGTAAACGCTCCCCAACTGAGTCGCCAATTTGTTTTGGGCAAATTTAGTGTTTCTACAAACGCCTAACCCTCTAGACTTAGTAGCTAGCCTAGAAACAATAGACAAAGTAATTCATTGCCTTTTCTATAATTAACAGATAAGAGACGAAGGAAAAGAAACTAAATTATAAGTTTAGCTTGCTCCCCCTCTCCTTTGATCGATATTGCCACTCCTTTCTGTACTTAAATCACTTAGGAAGTACCTACACACAAGTCGAGATAGAAACCAAACAAAGCATACAATGAAGATCTGTTAATTAAACATATCATAGAATCCAGAATACGATATCATATAAACACATGAATGGAAAAAAAATTGAATTTTTTATTGATAAGAGTAAATATTACAACCCATGAATGTTCATTCTCGATTCAGTGTCTTCCTTCCAATCAAACCCTTCTCTCCTCATGAAGCAACAATTTGACATCATTACAATACTCTTACTAATTTCATTCAAACGACATCTCCTTAGCTCTAAATTCCAACCTATACTGGCCTTTGAATGCTTGATCAATTTATAGCTGAATGGAGGAGGTTATGCCATTAATGGCCTTCATGAATGCTCTGCCAAGTTTGCGAGGGCGTTCCATGGAGGAAGGGATAATGAATTGAGGTTCATTCATCCTCTTCCTCATCCAAATGCGAGCTCAACCAACTTGGAAACTTCTATAAGTATCCATTGGATGAGGAATCTAATGGATTCATTTAAAAAAATAGTTGAAACCCACTCAGCATAGGTGAAACAAAGGCTAAGTGGATTGTAGTGCACCTATTCAGTGCAGTTCTTGCATTGCAATGCACCCTGATAGAAGGCTACCTGTGCTGATCTCCTTAAGGAAACTTTGTGGATGAATGATGTCATGGAAACTCTTGGGAGGCAAGAATGATGTAGGTTGACCTCATTAGGGAATGGAAACAACTGAATTAGGGATTGATGGATCCTAATAGTATTTATCTGGAAGTTGCGATTGATGTGCCAAAATTGACCTGTAACACCAGTGACTCTTGATAACTGTTGTTGTATGAAAACTCAACCAAAGGGAGTGTTGATAGTGTTATACTTGCCAACATGTCAGGGGATCTCCCTAGTAAGAAGTCCCAACTAGACCTCAGATCGTTTGTGTAGGAGTCCCATCATTGGGTCGTACGGTATTGCCTTGACCACAGTTTCGCATAGAGGTGAGTAAGATGTCCCTGTTGGTAGCAAGGGTGTGACATATGCAGCAAGTCAAGGAAGGTGCATGAGCGGTTCTAACACATAGAGGGTGAGGTGAGTGTGCCCCTTCGAAACCTGTGAAAGCATGGAGTTAAGAAGGGAACACATGAGAAACAATGCACCACAACATGGAAGGAAAGTAATATAGCAATCCAAAGTGATGGTTAAACCAACAACACATTTCAGTAAGATTCATACATACATATACATAAAATAGCTACACATGCATGTGTAAGCAAACATATACGTATATCATTTAGAATAAACAAGGTAGTTGAAATACAATACGACATATGCATGAAACGTGTTGACTCTGTTATATTAAGAAGTGAAAGTTCTAGTCATGAAATACAACCATGACCAACCACTAGTTCCAACAGTGGAATGCTACAGTCACTATCACTTGCTCCTCCAAAGAGATATACTAGCTCTACACAATGGAGAAGCCAAGGCTCGTTACAATACTTTCCAAGATTTCTCTAAGATAATCCTATCGGAAGCTTGGTTGATCAAAATCCCCTATAATGATTTATGAGGGACTATATATAGCAAAGGGTGGGGTGGCCCTTGACATTCCCCTTTGTGAAAGTTCATCTACCCTCATGACTCTTCATCTACTCTATGATTGTTACATCTAACTATCGATACTTGAACTTCCACTTGACAAGACATTACATCCATTCTGCATATGTACCCAGGTGAGACAAAATAGGCTTGAGCAAGCCATGCAAGACATCACTATGACTCGGAAAACTGTGGGAAGACCATCTCTTTGACATCCTCAGAGTGGTCGACAGTAGCAAACTAATGCCAATCTCGGTAGTCCGTGATGGTGTCCATGTACTCTATGGTGATATCTTTCTGGAACCGAAATCTTGCCTCTGTAGCATCTGGATACACTAATATAGCTCCTTTGTCCAAATCATTTGATAGCATGCACATCATTGTCTTGAGTACAACCAGACCAGCAACATACTGATGCATGGTGTCTGCATTGATCACCAAGCCTGCACTGGTGACTATGCGCATCAACTCATTAAAGTACGATTCAAGCTCCAGTCGAACTTGTGTCTTTGTCTTTGCCTTAGTGAGAGTCCCAATATATGGGATCACATGTGCACGCACAACAACATCCATACTCCTGGATACACATTCATGGGAAGCCTGTAGACTAGTGGTGAGCTCTAGGAGATCTTCATAATTCTGGATCTGACTCTAGATGCGTGCCTTCATCTCGACTACTCTGGGGTTCATCATCTTGGGAAAGTGTAATGGGGATCCCTTGTATCTCATTGTCCATGTTTTCATGTAGTCAATAGTAGTTTTCACATTTGATGAGATACATGCTCTCCTAATGTATCATCACTGTCAATCGTTGAGATGGACAACTGCTTTATGCATGGTGCCAAACTTGGAATACAACACCTGCATGACTAACTCAAGGGACAATACTTCATCTAGTATTTCCTTCTTCAACTCTACTTGGGTAGATGTTGTAACCAGTTCTCCTCCCTTCTTGGTCATCTACAACTCCTTAGCCATTTTCTTGTTCTTTGCTATCAAGAAGCGAACACTCAAGCTAGTGGCTTTGGCATATGTTCTGGTACCATCGGCCAATTTTGTTGGATGCTTGTGCACATTAGACACGATCACTCATTCCTCAAACTACACAGGATATGTGTGATCATCCAGAGTAGAAATTTTATGAGATTTCACAACTTTATGTTGCAACTCGTCGAATGATATGTTGTGCATCTCTCCTTCCAAATTGTCTGCAAGGATCTCAATGTTTCCTTGGTCGCTTAGGACTTGCTCCACTTCCAGATCTGGTGAAGCTGGTGGATCAACCTCTTGGTGGTAAGGCATGAGGTTGATGTCTTGCTCTAACTCTTGTTGTTCATATTTGTATCCATCTGCTCAAGTGCTTGTTCAATCTCTTGAGAAAAGTCCTGCTCCTGTGACTACTCACCTTGTCTGCTTGGTGCTAGTTGTTCGGATGAGTTGACAACTTGTACGGGCGCAGTTTCATTTCTCTGTACATGTTTTGCCTCCTAGTGTACCTTTTCTTTCCGCACTTCCTTCTCATGTCTACACAGCTCTTGTTCCTTCTAGAGTTTCTCCTTCAAATCATGCAACTCCTTCTTTGTTTCCTCCATTCTCTGTTTTTCTCTCTGCCTTTGCGTGTTCCTCCTATCACGATATTGCATCTTCACCTCTATTACCGAAATGACCTTTTGCACAAGTGGGTCTCCTATGAACTTGCAGCTTTGTTCCATGCCTCCACACTATCAATAATCTTCTTCTTACCTTTGTCATGCACCGGTATGTTTACCTTTGTTGTTGCTAGTGGTTCTCTCCTAAATGTTGCTTCACGTTGCTTCGCTAACCATTCCACAATGATGCCAAACAGTTCATTGGGCCTGGAGAAGTTGTAACAATATCTCCATGGGTCTTCCTCTGCGTAATGACATGCCCCTTGGATCCACTGAAATTGTACTCTTGTGCAGTGATATACAAAACAATGCAAGTCATACGGATTAAAGCTTCAGACATTGAAAGGATATTTTTTTATCTCCTCCACTTCAACATCCATGTGCTTGAAATTTTGTATCTCATATAACGCGATCCACAATGGAAGAGTGGGCCAAGGTGCCTTCTTCTTCCAGTGCATCCTAGCTGATAGTGCTGCCAAGATGTGGTATGATATTTCTTACATGATGAGCTTGTCCATGGAAAACTTTGGCAAAACATGCGGAGGCTTCTCTTCGTTGTGCATTCGTATGAAGGTGTCGGAAGATGAGGCATACCAATAAGCTATGTCGATCAGTGCCTCCAATGTTGCCTTTGACATACAAGGTGGATCCTGCTCAAATATCATCTTGTACACTGGGGTGAAAAAAATGTCTAACATTTATGTGATGACTCCTTTGAAGCTGCATTCGGAAATTTTTTTACAATAAGTGTTCACAGAGGTCTCCACTGATGTTCATGCCCACTTCAAGCCTGGGAACTCCTAACGGGCACAAATTGCATCCAAGATTAAGCAGACATGTAGATTTCTACTTACTGACCTTTAGATGGTTGTTGAGCTCTTGTTACTTGTTCCTTCAGTCTATGAGTCAACATGTCGAACCAGTTACATACTTTGCATTCACTTGCCAATTGGTCCAACGCGATCACCCAACTCTGTGGGAAGGTCTTCGTGTTCTCTTGGCCATATAAGGGACATGAAAAGATGACCAATTATTGATACGCCTTCTGCAGTATCTTCATCTTGTAAACCTGGTTAGGTGTCATCCTAAATTTGGCTAGCTCCTTCACCCAATTCTTCAAGATATCCCTGGAGTTGGCATTTCTGCTAGGTATGCTGAAGGGTGTCTCCATGGTAATCACTGGCTTCGACATATGATATATCTATTGATAATCCTATGCCCTAAAGGTTGCAATATTCATCCTGCTAACACTTCTTAATGTCATCATCTCAGGATCAGTGTGTGAGATGATCTAATGTATCATGCTCATACATGTGAATGTGGGGTACCTGCATGAAATTCGGTGGAAGCCAGACTTGTGAATGTTCACATAGACTTGGTGGTCTTCAATATCTTCCCCAAATGTGCCTATGAATGCATCATTGACCTATTTCCATTTCAACTTGATTTCCTTGTCTACAATCAGCTTTGTGTCTTCATAGATCGGAAAACTCGCAGACACTTGCTCAGTTACTGCTCCAATTGCATTTCCGTCAGTGTCCTTTGATCCTGCTCTCTTAGAGGCCATTGATCTTGAACTGCTAAGAGGTGGATGAACACTTGCTAGATATGGAGACATGGTGACATGCATGGAAAGAAATATTTTAAATAAAACCAAAGAAAAATTAAGGAATGCCATGCAACATACCTGGGGATTGACTGGCAAGGATTGCACAATTTTTCTTGGGAGGATGGGAGACTGGTTATCGAAACTGTGCAAAAGGAGATCCAGACTACTAGGAGGTTGGTTGACTGATGGAATTGTGTAGTGTGCAATCCAGACTGGCCTATTGGGTGTTGGGATTTGGCAATGCACAATTTCAGCTCGCAAGTGATACAAGCCTAGTGACTACATTGCACAATTTTCTAGGCCAGCAGTCATTGCCTCTCAGAATTGCGCAAGGCAAGATTGGAGGATAGCCACTGGGTAGAAATGTTCATTTTTTGGGAGGAAGGCAGAGCCTTCCCTCTTAGGATTGTGCAATTTTTTGTCTTGGTGAGGTAAAGTCTGAGCCAAGGTTGCACAGACTCGCTGACAAGCAACTGAAAGAAAATCTGGATGTGAATGTATGGTGATACTGAGTGTAAGAAGGAGTGAATTATCGTGCATGCAAATAGTGAATGAAAGATTCAGAAAATGGAACAACACACATGTGTATGAAGCGAGTTGTCAAATTAGCGACCATTCGTACAAAACAGTGTCATGCATGCGACAGCAGTGAGATGCTAATGAAAACTAAAACGGTGCTAGTACAAGCTAATATGCCTGTAAACGATAGCGAGCGTTTATAGAAATTAAGTAGACAACACTCTCACAAGCCAAAACACAAAAATCGATAGAAATGTTGCAAAAGACAAGTTAAGCGGGCTTACCCGGAAATAACTGAGTTGGATGTGTCGAAGATTCCTGGACGTGTTGTGGGATGTCAAAGCTCCAAGATAAATGTGAGGAAGTGAGCTCTGAAGCATTGAATAAATAAGCTTGAGGTGCATGCCACAAATCTAGGAAAAAGCGGCACTTGGAGGAAAGATTCTAAAACCATCTTTGCATGTAACCTCCAGCTGCTAAAAATATCTCCCTAAAATATAGGGATTATTTTTGCATGTTTCTCTTTTCTATTTCAAGAAAAAGTAGCCCATGCATGCATGTCAAGTTTTCTTAGTCCTGTGTGGATCTGGTCAACCTGAAGGCACATGTAATAGCCTCCCTGACTCAAAGTAACTTTGCGTAGTTTCTAGGAGGAAGCTAGCCTGGCTGCCTAGAGGGATTGCACAATTTACGGGAGGAGTAGCTGACTGCTACTCAGAATTGTGAAACTTCTAGGCTGAGAATTCCTACTGGGACAGATTGCACAATTTTCACTTGGAAGGTTGACTGAAAGGATTGCATATTTTCTAAGCCCAAAAGGCTGCCAGTCAGATTTGCGCAATTTTCTGGAGGGAAGACTAGTACCCCTCCAAAATTGCACAATTTCTTGAGGGAGCTACTTAGCCAGCAGCTAGACCAAGCCCGGGGAAATAGCCTATGAGGGGAGTGAAACAATCTATCATGCACAGGATGTCATGCTACTAGAAAACCAGTGAAGCTCATGTACTTGATAATGCAAGACATGTTGCTGAGGATGGTTGGTAGGGAGGCTCCAAAATGAAGCTAAGGAAAAATTTTGGAGGGTGGTTTTAGATGCTACAACAAGGAAATATTCTTCCCACTTCCTCTGTTGATGCATTACATACATCATCAACATGTCCTCTAATATCATGTTGACCTTCTCTATTTTTCCATCTATCTGCAGATGATAAGATGTGTTGAAGGCCAACTCGGTGCCCAAATCTGCAATAACTCCTTCCAAAACTTGGAAGTGAACTTGTGTCCCTATCTGACATGATATTCTTTGCGACACCATGTATTCTAACCACATCTCTGATGAATACCTATCCCACATCACTAGCTGAGAATGTAGACTTCACGGGAATGAAGTGTGCAACCTTTGTTAACATGTCCATAATGACCATGATGGAATCATGTTGCTTCACTGTATTCGGAAACCCTATGATGAAGTCCATGGAAATGAGCTCCCATTTCTATTTTGGAATTTTAATTGGTTATAGCAATCCAGCTAAATTATTACACTATCCCTTCTCTCACTGAAAATCAAAGCATCTAGCCACAAACTTTGCTACATCCCTCTTCATGTTTGGCAAATAGTAAGATATTGTCACTATGGTCAGTTTCTTCTTATAGCCTAAGTGACCTTAATATGGTTTCACATGAAACTCCCTCAAGATCACTTTCTTGAGGTCATTGTCATCCCTCACATATATCATGTCTCGGAACCTGACCAATCCATTTGTTGCAAAACAATAGTCCAAGTCCTGTGCACCTGAACCTGTACTTGTACATGTACCATCACCTATACTTATACATGTACCTATACCACCACATGTACCTGTACCTGTACTCTGCTACAACCTATGCATAATATCCATAAATCTATCATCATGTTGTCCTGCATGCAAGATTTTGTCCAGTAAGTTTGTCCCATAGGAGCACATAGCTACCAAGTGATGTACATATATCCGTCTACTTAGAGCATCTACCACCCTATTTTCTTTACCTTTGATGTACTTGATCTCGAATTCAAACTCGTTGATCATAGCCAACCATCTAGCCCTCCTGACATTCAAATTCGGTTGGTCAAGCAAATACCTCAACCCAATGTGATTACTCATAAGAACAAACTGCCTACCAAGAAGATAGTTCCTCTACATCTTCAGTGCATGTATAATTGTTTCTAACTCAAGATCATGCTTGGGATAGTTTTTCTCTTGCTCGTTTAGTTTCCAGGACTCATAACATACCACCTATCCATCCTACATAAGGACTACACCAAGCCCTCTCTTGCAAGCATCTATACATACTACAAACTCTTTGCTCAGATCTGCAACCTGTAGTACTAGTGCATGTGTCAGCAACTTCTTAAGCTACTCAAATCTAGTCTCACACTCTTTAGTCCATTCAAACTTCTTACCTATCCTATGCAATGATGAAATGGGATACGCAATCTTGGAGAAGTTCCTGATGAACCTCCTATAATAGCATGCCAAACCCATGAAAGATCTCACCTCATCCACACTCTTAGGAGCTACCCACTCCATGATGGCCCTTATCTTCTCTGGATCTACTACAATGCCCTCCTTGGAGACAACATGACCCAAGTAATGTACCTTCATCTGAAATAAACTACATTTTTCTAACTTTGGCATACAATTGATGCTTTCTCAACAACCTCAACATTATTTCTAAGTGTTCAACATGCTCTTTCTCAGTTTTAGAATATACCAATATATCATCAATGAACACAATAACAAACTTATCCAAATATGGATGAAACACACTATTCATCAAACACATGAATGTAGCTAGAGCATTCATTAAGCAAAATGGCACAACAACAAATTTATAATGCCCATACTTGGTCCTGAACGCAATCTTGTATAGATCCTCCTCTTTGATGTGTACCTGATGGTATCTGAATCTCAAGTCAATCTTCAAGAACACTGATACTCCCTTCAACTAATCGTACAAATCATTAATCCTTGGCAAAGGATATATGTTCTTAATAGTCACTTTGTTTAGCTGCCTGTAATCAATTCATAATCTTAGGGTACCATCTTTCTTCCTGACAAACAAGACTGCTGCGCCGCAAGGTGATACACTTGGCCTAATGTATCCTTTGTCCAACATTTCCTTCAACTCCAATTGTAACTCAACCAACTTAGGTATGCTTGTCCTGTAAGGTGCTTTCGATGTTGGAGTTGTCCCTGGCACTAACTCAAAAGAAAATTCTACCTCCCTATGAGGTGGTAACTCTGTAATGTCCTCATGAAATAAATCCCTAAACTACTATAAAACTAGCTACTTTTTCAACACATCTACATCCTCAACCTCCTTACCTTTATCACTAGAAATGTGTACTACAAATATCTTACACTCTTTCCTATGGTTACGCTTTGATTGCATAGTTGTCACCATCCTATCTAATGTGGCTTTCTTCTTACCCTGCAAGACTTTTGGTTCTCCATTTCCATCGACACATTCAATGGCCTTGTTATAGTAGTCAACCTTGGTTCTATGTAGATACAACCAATCCGTGCCCAATAACATATTGTATGAACCCAATGGTAAAAAATTCAAATGTGTTGTAGTAGGCATACCATTAAAGTCAAATGCGCAAGCCCTTACCCAATGATGAACTCGCTTCTTCGTACTTGTAGCCAACTGAGCTAACCAAGACTATGGATGCAACTCCTTATTCAACCCACACTTATCCACCAAGTTAGGACTAACATAGACATAATTAGATCCAAGGTCAAATCAAAATAGAAATAAATTGATCACAAAGCTTATCATCCATCTCAATAATAGATCCTTGATGTTCTGCCTACATGTTGTCCACAGCTGCATAGATACGAGGAACACTCTGGCCAACATATCCAATAGTCTGTGTCTCCTATGCACTATATATTTAGGTTCTACCACCCTGATTCTACGGATAATCTCTCATGTGATGATCTTTTCGACAAGTCCAACACTGTATGGACTTCCAGCCTCCATCCTTGTTCTTCTCTTCAGCTTGATGTCCTTATCCTCTATTTGATGCATTGAACCTCTTAGGTGGTGCAACATTCTCCATGTTATCTTTACCTTGTGGCCTTGCTCATTTTTTATCCCATTTTCCTTTGTTATCTATATATCTCTCCAGTCTTGCTTAGTCTTAGCTTTGTGCCTTGATTGTTCATAACAATGCTTTAGCTTTCGAATGGCCTCCTCCAACGATCTAGGCTCATCGAATTCAATCATGCCTTTGAATGCAATCGGTAGTCCACTAATGAATCTATGAATCTTATCCTTCTCCTCCTTGAGGTAAGGGACATATCTCAATAGTTTCAAGAACTTACTGGTGTACTCACCATTTGTCATGGATCCCATTTTCAATTCATAGACTTATTTTGCCCTATCATCAAAGTATCTCTCTGACAGATACTTCTTCTTGAATAGTCGCTCAAACTCTCTCCAAGTTAGATCTTCCTCATCTATATCTCTAACATTCTTCACATCTTCCCACCAAATGTCTGCTTTACCTTTAAGGCTAAAAGTAGCAACTCTAGCTTTCATGTTCTCTGAATAGTCATGCAACCCGAAGAATTTCTTCATACCTCGTAGCCATGCCTCTTCATATTGTGATATCTTTATCTCTCCATCAAAAGTAGGTGGCTTCGCTTTCTTAAATTCATCCAAAAAATATCCCCTATCATTAATCCAGTAAGGATGATAACAATGACGATCATAGTGCCTATCTGAATCATCACTAGAATCATACATGTTTCTATCCCTTCTCCTCTTTGGAGTTTCCAACAATCTTCCATATCTAACTATATCATCTCTATCCAATCGACGACCACCATGCAATATACTATCATATGCCCCATTAGTTTTATCTTCCTTCTCATGACTGATCTATAGTCACAACAAATCCGATAAGTTCTGAAGTATTATTGCATTCACCTCTACTAACTTTTCTTGTGACTGTCTAATTCTATCATTATCTGCCTTACAACTCCTTATCTCTTCCTTTAAACTTCTCAGTGTCACTCTCAAGTCGTAAGAGTTCCCAACACCATATTGCTCTTTGGATTCATAGGTAGAATCTCTATATTCAACCATCTTGCTATCCATTTGATATTTCTTCCCGCAAAGCATAATATGTCAGATAAACCAATTCACAATAAACCAATGTACCTTAGTATAGCTCAGGGAGGATACCTTGTCTACAAGATCACCAAATCAATATGATACATGTATAACATAATCATAATAGCATATAGACATACACCAAGAAATGTATCAAGACATAAGCATCACTCTAACTAGGATCTAGTCATCATTGCAAGGCCATATCAAAAATGCATACTATGACCTCATGCATGAAAAAAAACCATTACTTCATTGTACCTATTACCACATGCAACCAATAGTATGCATAAGAAATTCCAAACCAACTACAAATACGCACAACCGCATGTAGTTGAACATAATTGATCAGTTCTTGTAATCAACCTACAAGATTGATGCATGTAATAAAAATATTCAAAAATGTAACCTAACATACAAGGATGTAAGTAGGTACCATGAAATCAACATGTAAGTGACATATAATCCATACTCAACCAGTCACATACTCATTTCAAATACATTTCATGAAATCAATAACAAATTCTCCCTAATAACCATATTACAACCCTAATCTAACATAAAGAAATTGAAATAAGTATATAAGTGTAAGAGACACACATGCAATTTACATGCATGCATGACCAACACATAGCCCATCCAGTCTGAAGGGTGAACCATGCTTTGATACCACTCTGTAACACCCTCCTCCCACATCTACCCAAGCAACTAGCCAACCGGGGTAAACATGCGACGAGAGGCCACTATGATATGATTCGACCTCCTAAGTCACATTAAGGAAGTGGAATTGATGAAAACACACCATATAGACATCCAATATCATCAACATAACCCTCAAAGGGCAAGTCAGCCACTCACACAGCTTGTCCCTAGGTCCCACTGTTGTTTTAGGTCTCTTGGGACATAGTCGCTCTCATGTTATGGGCAAGGGAGGGACTCACAACCTAAAGTCGCTCTCACAAGCCTGCCTACTAGCGACTGTGGACCAAAATTTTCAATGTTGTGCCAGCGACCCCGAGAATTAAGCCACTTTCTCAGGCTCAGAACCCAGGACACTGCCCAAAATTGATCCATCTCTTCAAATCAGTAAAGTAACATGGAAATGAAGATTAAGATGAAAGCAAAGAATATTTTGACAGGAATTTTGTTAAACATAGCGTCGATATGTAATATACAGGTGTAAATAACAGATTTAAGCATAGGGATCTTATACTTATTTTAGAATCACTATGAACCATTGTTCCCCCCTGCCATTTGTTGCATTATCCTCTATTAGGTCATAAATAGATTATCCATCCATATACAAGTAAAAACATGTTGAAATCCATACATAATTGTTGTCATAAAATGTGCATATAACCAACATAATAGGAATAGGAATACAATAAACATGACAACCATCAAATCTATAAATACACCAGTACCTTTACACATGGAAATCAAGGGAAAGGATTTATCATTAATGAATTTTATGAACCAATTGGAGATGAGACTACCACATTCCACCCAACCATAGAATGGTTGAGCCAAATCTCTCTTCAGACAGTCACCCCTGTGCCCTATTCCAAGCATGAATGTGGGATCTCATAGAACACATCAATCAAAACCCATCCAGGGCTTCCAAAGACCATCCACCTCAAACCATCAAACAGTAATTCCATATCAAGGTCAGACATCATGAAACCATCATCAAATTGGTCTCCTTCCAAGCCTTCTAGGGCTTCCAGAGCACTTGTTCCAACCAAGGCTTCCAGGACTATTAACTCAACCCACAGTTGTCATCAAGCTTCCAGATTTTTTTTCCAACCAAGGCTTCTAGGGCAAGTAACTCAACCCAAGTTGTTACATGGCTTCTAGAGCGCGTGTTTAGCTAGGGCTTCCAAGAACTAATAACTCAACCTAAGCTAAGGAATCATGAGAACCAACAAAAAACAAATCATTATAGTAAACTGACAATCACCATAGCTATCCAGGAAATGGAAAGGCTAGGAAACCCACTATTAATCTAGGCAACCTCCATTCCAATGACAGATTATGACCAAGAAACCACACGCATATGACATGCATGTCCAAACTAGTGAAGAAATCATACATTCAACTCGGTACCTGCAAGAAAATATGATGTGGCTATTGATGTCAATTCCTTCTTGCACTTTCTTGCTCTTCCTTTGTCTTCTTGCTCTAAGAAACTGAGTATGTCACACCCTCCAAGAGTGCTCCAAGAAAACTCTAAGTATCCAAGAGGATGAGAGAGAGAGAAAAAAAGATAAGAGAGCTCCAACACGGAACTAACAAAAGGTTACCAAATGATCCTCAGAAGCCTTTTTATGAATAAGGCCTCTATTTTCTTCATTTTTCATTATTTTCCTTCATTTTCCTCCTCACGTGCAACTTGTGACCTTTCACCTCCTTTTTCTCCTAATTTCCATCATTTTCATAAATAAATGTGCCAAAATTCCTTTTAATGCCTTAGCCATTTCCTTTTCTAATTTCCTTAGCCATAAAAAACCAAATGAACACCCCCTAGGATGCCTTGCCCAACATTCAACTGGAATACATGTCCCATTCATCTGTGGTTATTGTTTTTAACTTTATTACATGGAATTTTTACCAAGGTTGTTAGAATTTTGTTGCTTCTCTTGTCATTCCTCCCAACCAATCTCTTTAATATGTTGCCTCCTATTCAGGGTTCTCTTTTGTTTCCCTATGTATGTCAAGGCTAATAGGTCTACCAGATATAAAGGATGGCATTGTTTGTCTTTGTTTTCCTCCACGTCCCAATCTCAAAAAGTCTATTCGGAATGAGGGAAAGGGGTTTGTTGAGATGAATTTTGTACTCAACATCTTTTTGATAATCTAATGAAAGCATCTTGATTACAATTAAAAACATTTGAATAGTTTTTTGGTTAGTATGAAGAAGGTGTGAAATTCATTTACTCTTCAACATGGAGTTGTTGTGTGTAGGTAAATGTGTAATTCCTTTGCTATTTAACATAAAATTAAAACATAACACTCATATACATAATTAACTTGAATAGATGCCATTATTAAAAATATATGTTTTTCTTTCTTAAAATAATAAATTCAAATAAATAAATAAATATATATATATATATATATTATATATATATATTTATAATATTATATATATATATATAAGCTACTCACTTAATTAAATGACCAATATTCCATTCCTTAATATTGGAAGAAAAAATGCCTTGAGTGATTAATATTCTATTTCTAACTTCTAATATACTTTCAAGAACAAATGCCCATAACAAGACAACTTGGAAGAGAAAAAATTACCAATGTTTCATTCCTAACCTCTAATATTACTTGCAGGAACAAATGCCCATAACAAGATAACTCTGGAAAAGAAAAAATGACTAACATTCCATTCCTAACTTCTAATATACTTTCAGGAACAAATGCCCATAACAGGACAACTCTAGAAAAGAAAAAATGACTAACATTCCATTCCTAACTTCTAATATACTTTAATATACTTGCAGGAACAAATGCCCATAGCAGGACAACTCTGGAAAAGTAAGCATGAAACCTTAAGAGGCATGCTTAAGGAAGTGTAAGCATAGCTAAGTTGTAAAATTTGAAACAGTAAACAGGAAACATTTGTTAATCTCAATTGTTATTGATGTCAATATGGCATTGACCGAGATGTCAATATTCTTGAGATGTTTGGTTCCAGATGATGATGTCAAGACTCTTGTTTGGCAAGGATACCATGAATGAAGATGTCAAGCCACTAAGAAGAAGTCTTGTCCTACATGCATATTGTTCATAATGTCTTAGATGTCTTTGAACTAACCATCAAGACACTAATCATGATGATTTCCTTACTCTTGATGAAGAAGTCCTTATTATTGATGTTCACAATGACTCTTGATGTAGAAGCTCTCCTTGTGATGTCTAATGACATATGACTAATAACATATCACTACACTATCATGTCTAATAACATATAACTGCACTAATATATGATGACTTTGTTGAATGCGTGATGCTACACTATCATGATGACAACACTCCTACATGATGACACTATGATCCTATGACAAAGCCATGAAAAAACCACAATTTCCCAACAATGGAGAAGCCTTAATGACCTTGTTGTTCTGCACTAAAAATTTCAAGAGCAGTCACAAAGAAAAATTGTTTTGGACCCCTTGGACGCATCTTTCCACAATGAGTCATACACCATCTTAAAGAGGATTTTTTCCTCTTTCTAACGAGCCATTGCCTTCCCTCAAAATCCTAGCGGTTGAAGAGAAATTGATTTTTGAATTTATTTATCTTTAACTTAATTTCTAGCCAACCTATGATCACTACTCAAGTCGTCCTACCTCTTGAGACGTGTCCTTTTGTTCAAGTGACAAAAACCACTCTAAATAAAGATTTTGAACCTCATTTCTTACACAGAATTTTCGGTCATTCTAACAAGAAAAAGGATAATTGTTCACAGCTCGTGAACATTACAAGAGGGATATAAAAGGAGGTAAATCAAAAATGTTTTGGGCATGACTTTAGATAGCAGATTCATTGTAGAAACTCTGTGATGGAAGCACATTGGAATAACATTTTGGATTCCTAAAACAACAAATTAATTACAGATTTAGGACCAAAACATGAACAATTATCTCGGTTTGATTGGGTTGCAGGACTGTGGGAGCTTCGGACCCTCTAAACAATACCTTGGCCTTTGTTATAAGCTATGTACCTTTGAATCTATAGTGCTACTAAGCCCAGACCTGTAGCATTTGAGAGGCTCGGATATTTATAGGATTGTGCCTTAAACAATGGCTCATACTAGGATCATTAAATGGCAACTCAGACCTCTGAGTACCTAGGCCTATTGATATAACAGTGGAGACACGTAGGCTATTCCTTTGTGGTATTGCGGTCCAATGGAGGAACAGTGGACTGTGGAATTGTGGACTAGATGAACAATAGAGGGACACTCAAACTATGGAGCAGTGACACTCCTATTTCTTGGTGGCATAATCCCAGAAGACATGCATGTAAAAGATTCCATACTGTGACAAATTGTCATCTCCCTTTTGGACAGTAGGTTAAGATTGTTGCAGTGAGGTATATGCTTCAGGGTGCATCAAGCTTCATTGTCAAACATATAATCAAGGTAACTTTCAGGACACTGTGAAGGATTTGGAGCTCATTTATGAGTAACATATTGGAGCCATTTCTCAGAGCAACACTAGTTTGTTCTTGTTGAGCTAGTATAAGCCTCCTTGTTGAAGTAATCTTTCGAAGATTTGATTGAAGGCCTCATTGAAGACCATGACGCATGAGAGATCATGAGGTAACTTGAAGAACTTTTTTGGGTACGATGAAGTGCAGTGGTGATACCTTCTCGTTGACAAGGTTGTCATTGATGATGTTGCAGTGAAGCTGAAGATTGACAAGGCTCGTTGAAGAAAACTTTGGGAGTCGTGAAGAACAACCTAACATATCTTAACAAAGCAAAGCTAAAGGACTGGTGTCCTTGGAGTTGTTGCTCCTAAACTCAAGGTTGGTGCCTTGGATAAGATAGGGTCGAAGCCCTAAAGGTCAGAGACTCACTAAAATCCAAGTAAGTGCTTGGCACATCCTAGCTTGGAACTTGGGTGTCTTCATCAAGAGTTGGAGCCCTACCTATATTGTACTTTACTCATTGTAAAGATTATATTAATTAAAAACATTTATTTATATTATTCATTTTGTGTTCTAAATATAAATGATGAAACCCGTAAAAGTAACATTTGAAAAGAAATATTGATTCAGGTCCGTCCCCGTCTTTCCAACAACATTAAGAGACATGCTTAAATGTAAACATGACTAAGTTATAAAATTTGACCTAAATTTATTTTCACCTTTACGTGACTAGGTAAGAAGTCAAAATGCATGCCCTAGCCTACTTGGCTAGTGATGCTCCTCCATCGCACTTCGAGGGTTTTTAATGATACGTAGTGTCATGATAACGACATAAATCAATTTAAGGGAGCATGATACTCCTTCGAAATTTTGTACTTGCTGCCAACAATTTTGTACAAGAAAATTATTGGCGGCGAAAGCTGTTGGCAGTTGGATAAATCTGTCTCCTTCCGTGTGCCATTCACTCTTTTAATATAAAATAATTATTTTATAATAAAATCATATTGCTTGTACCAGTTACTCTAGATCTAGTCTGACAGAGGTAATATTTATTGTCTTCAAACGACATTATTTTTGAGGTCATATCTATGGTCTTTAAACAACATGATTTCTGTGGATTTTCTTGGCATAAAATCTACTAGTTAGGGATTTTTCTTTAGTTTGAGGCTGTGGCACAATTGTTAGTGGATGGTTGTCTCATCACTTTTATGGTCTAATTTCAAGCAGGATTATCAGGCTCGATTTCTTCCCGTAAAAAGAAAATATTTCCTTATTTATTAATCTCATACCATACCAACCTCGTTAAAAACAATTTTTTAGGCGGGGGCTAGGGAGATGATGGATTGATAGCGTTTTTTCAAATAAAAAATGATAAAATCAAACAGAGGATACCGGGTTCAGAAACATTCTAAACGGGGACGGTGGACAGAAAGCATTTGTTCATTAGCCATGCAAAAAAACATTGGCATGTTTAAGCGTAGATAACTCATAATTCATTGTTTTAAAACAGAAAAAACTGTAATATGGATTAATCTAAGCTTTCTAAAGAATCTCTTGTGACGTAAAAATCTTGTCAAACTACTTAATATTTGTACAATGGTTGGAATCCTACCACTCTACAACTAACAACCTAGAACCAGGGAATCTCAACAGCTATAACGCCCGTGATGGGAAGATTATGAATGTGGACTGTCACTCCAATAACTCCAAAAATGATACGTACACGAGTGACCTATTGTCATTTTGACTCTATTGCTATAATGGCTCCAACTCTCTATGCGAAGTTTGGGTCCTGAAGATGTCATGAAGAGTAAGATCTCGTGATGATAATTATCTAATTTCGTTGTCTTCAAGTTCAACCACGGTTTCTGTAAAATCTGTGTGCATACGACCTTGATACCTTAAGCTTGAATTGTGCATCGCCATCACAGTTTCTGTAAAAACTGTGTGCATTCTCACTCTCTTCGATTCCGATTTAAAAGTGGATAGGAATGTAGTAAAAGACAATATTGATTTAAAAGTGGATAGGAATGCAGTAAAAAATAATATTGTATTCCTGGTAGATTTTATCCTCATGGAGTAAATCAAAGTTAACTGTTTACTATATATATAATATCAAAATTTGCAATTGAGTTATATATATCAATTTTATATTTAAATTAAATATGTAATTTTTCAAAGTCTATAATCAAATTATACTAATAAAAAATGTTTGTTATTATTATATTATAAAAAATAGTCGTAAGGGATCATTCAGTTGGTCTAGTTCTGGTTGCTAATTACCTAAGTTATTGGGAGGTCACATGGTCAAATCTTTTCGACGCCCTTGGGATTAGGTCTTGCTAATTTGGCGGATGGGTAGATCCCTTCGGATCGATCTACCTGGATTTTCCCGTCCATGTTAGGTTCGATTACCCTAGTTTCTTTTGAAAGAAGGTGTTGAGTAATTATGACACTCACCTAATTGGGAATCAATTCTTTTGAAGGAAGGTGTTGAGTAATTATCACACTCACCTCATTGGGAATCAATAGGTGCTGTTTCTGAAGGAAGGTGTTGTAATTGTTACAATCACCTCATTGGGAATCAATAGGTAGAGTAACCCCCATATAGAATTGGGAGTAGCAAACCAATAGACTAAATCTAATAGCATTGAAGAAGGCTCTTGGAGTAATTTTCAAGCTCATCTCATTGGAAATCAATTAGATGGACTAATTACCTTAGAAAATTGGAGAGAATATTGGAGTAATTTTCACACTCTCTTTATTAGAAATCACTTCAATAAACTAACCACCATAAATAAACAAAAATAAAAATAAAAATAACAAACTAATAAACTAAAAAATGGACAGAAATTTAGGATTAGCAAACCAATAAATTAAATCTGAATAAAAAAATAACAAACTAATAAACTAAAAATTTAGGAGTAACAAACCAATAGACTAAATCTGAATAAAGAAATAACAAACTAATAAACTAAAAATTTTGGAGTAGCAAACCAATAGCCTAAATTTGAATAAACGAAAAACAAATTGGAGTGTGCAGCTATGTTTGAAGTACTTTTGTTCATGATATTAGGAAAACGTACCTAGCTTGGTGTTGTTATCTAAACTTCCAATAGTCATATTCATTTTGCGTATTTCTCATCACAAGGATCAAGATTATAATATGTCTAATTGGATGGCCTTCGATTCAAGAATTTATATGCAATATCTTCTATTTAATTTTCATGTAACTCCAAACTACTGGGAGCTCCATCGCAAAAGTTCGAGAGTGTAAAAATATTGTGCATCACTGGTGAATATAATGAAAGTTAAAAGTCTTAACTTTTCACGCCTCGCAAAGCAAGAAATACTGTATATGAAGATACGTTTCATGTGCTTCATTACGTGGGTTCATGTTCTTTTACTTTTGATTTTGGATTTAAAAATAGAATGTGAAAGAGAGCAGAAGAATCGATCTGTAAGTAGTTCCTCCTTAAGTTTTAACAAATTACTGTCCCACATACTTTATTTAATATTAACCTAGCTTATTAGCTTAGTATTTATAATTAGAATTTAATATAGTTTTTTTTATATGGAAATAAAATTAAAATTAAATAATAATAATAGAATAAAGAATTTTTATTTTGAAATTTATATTTAGAATGTGAGATTATATTTTTGGAGTTATAAAAATAAAGATTTTTTCCTATTTAAGATAGTATTTTAGTGTTATGGTTAGGGATTTTGCACTCCTAATTCTTAATTAGGGATAGAATTTTAAACCTTTTAAAAGAATCTTGAAAATTCACATGTGACTAATAATGGAAGATGACATGATATAGATTCCATAGCATGATGGTCATAAGGATATGTTAACTTGCAAGATGCATCACTTCCTCATACAAACACCATGATGGTCAATAACATAGGTCAACCTGTAGGAGGCATTATTTCTTCATACAATTTTGATTTAAATGATCTTTGACTTACCGAAAACTCTCAATGTGTAACATAAATTGGAGAAGCTAAATGTTTGTTTGCAAATATGACTATCAAAAATATTTCTAACTCAAAATCATCAAAATAAAATATAACCATAAAATAAGTTCCAACAAATCAAAATTTCAATTTTTCTAGTCCAAAAACACTAAAATAAATAATAAATTATTACACCATAAAGTGTTCTTGTAAGAAAGACTCCCAAGTGTCATTTTGCACTACTCTGCACCTTCAAATTTAATATTAAGTGATTGAACAAAAATCAACTATCAAATTAATAATAAATTAATAATTAATAAAAAAAAATTAACCAAACAAAAATAAATTATTTTAACCTTTTATTTTGTCTTCTCTATATTCATAGAGAAATATAGCAGAAATAAAAGAAAAGAATCAAAATAATATATATTGGACTTGCAGGTGATAGTGACTATGTGCACATCCAACAATAATGTATGTGGCCAGCAAGGGAAACACCTGCGTTTTCCATTCATATACAGTTTAATTCATTCCGTAACCAAGACATCGGTGCTCTTAGTGCCTCTTTCGCCCAACAGAGTTTCAGGGCAAAACTTATTTTATGCCGTTAATGATTATGTACGCCGTTGTGTAGTGTATAAATCTTTACACCCCCAAATTTACACTGGAAGATCATCATTGCTTTACGTTATTGTTTCACCTTGTATTTCTTAGGCCTAATTTCAAACTTCTTTTACATTTTTTCATGTTCTCCTCCCATCATGCTAAGAAATAACAAGTTAGGTTGAATATGGATTTAATTTTTACCGGATATAACTTTAAGTAATATTTTATTTTTTTTTATCAGATATAACTTTGAGTAATATTTTAATTTTTACCGGATATAATTTTAAGTAATATTTAAAAAAAAAAAATTAAGAATTTGAATCTATAATGAAATGAAAAGTAATTCTTTACACTATACCTCTCATACATTTTCAATGTGTTTAGTTACCACTCATACATTTTTAATGGTTTTAGTTCATTACATCTTTCCCTTTGAGAAAGACTTCCCTAGGTGCCACTTTGCATCAAAGACTCCCCAAGTGTTAGCTTAGAAAGACTCCCCCAAGTGCCACCTTGCACAAAAAACTCCCCATGTGTCACCTTAGAAAGACTCCCCCAAGTGCCACCTTGCACAAAAGACTCCCCATGTGTCACCTTAGAAAGACTCCCCCAGGTGCCACCTCGCACCAAAGACTCCCCAAAGTGCCACCTTGCACCATAGATTCAGAGGATTGAACAAAATCAACGATTAGATTAATAGTTAATAATAGTTAAAAAAATATATATATATGTTTAAACTTATTTTAACCGTTTGCATTGAACAAAATCAACCATCATATTAATAGTTAGTTAATAGTTAATAATAGTTAACAAAAAAAAATAGATGTTTAACTCGTGGGAAGCTTATTTTAACAGTTTGCCTTTCATGCCTTTCATGTATTTATATCCAAAGAGGGAGATAGCATAAATGCACTCTTTTCTCTAAAATGATACTTACTTTTTCCTTTGAGAATATTTCCATGTGGAGAATCGGCACCATGAACATCCAGTATAGGAGGTAGGGAAAAAATATAATCTCATGGAAATCACATTGACCCTGGGAATCTAAAGCGGGAATTATGTTAGGTTTTATTTGTTGATTTTCTTGTTTTTGTAGAGTTCGATGTTAGGGATTTATTTGTTGATTTTTTTTGTTTTTGCAAAGTTTGATGTATAAAGGAATGGGGAATGAGGTTTTGATAAGTAATGTCCCCGGACACAAATTCATTATAGGTGTGAAGGTCAAAGGTTCCAATATAGGATAGTTGTTGATGGGGAGAAATTTGGGGCAAAATTGACACGTTAATGTTGATTTCATGGGGCAACCCCTATCGTTCGAGGTTACCACCAGTGTTGATACCCTTGCCTTAGTCCTCCTATAACCTTGAAGAAGCTGGATGGAACCAATTAATTAACATAACAAAGCATGCACAATATAAACACACCGAAATCTATTCCACCCACGAGTTTCTTATATTAACTAAGTGTATTTGTTATTTCCTTTTTGGACCAAAATTAGATTGCGTCTATGATTTGTCTAGCTGCCACAAACTCTGCCGATTTTGTGGATATAAGGAACGTCATCCTCAGCTTGGAATCTTTGATATAATCTTGTAGACCCTTGCCTTAGTCCTCATATAGCCATGAAGAAGCTTGATGGAACCCATTAATTAGCATAAGAAAGCATGTGTAGTAGAAACACATTGAAACCCATCCCACCCATAGGTTTCTTATATTTACTACGTGTATTTTCTATTTCCTTTTTCGACCAAAATCAGATTGCATCTATGATCTTTCTAGCTGCCACAAACTCTACCTATTCCATGGATATAAGAAATACCATCCTCAACCTAGAACCTTTGATATAGTTGTAGAATTTAATGCAAATTCTCTACAAATCTACCTCTGAGATCTATGTAGAAAATCTGACTATAGATTAACTAGATAATGCAATATAGTAAAGCAAAATACTATAATCTACTTCTACTATCAAACTTGTGGAAGCTTAAAGATCGAGTTGAATCAGAGATGAACACATATAACCATAAGAAGAAGAATCAATGCACATGAAACACAGAAAATACTCAGGGGAAAGCCTCAGCTAAAAACCTCATTATTTGTATTATCATACAAGGTGGAAATACATCAAGATTACACAAAGCTTTAGCTCTCACAGCTAGCCAAGTCTCAGTACAATCCTCTTGGATGCTCACAGGAAAACAAGGCTTCTCATAAACCTTCTCCTCTACCTTCCAAGCCTCCCATTTCCTTGTGTTGTTTCTCCTAGGCGATCCTACTATTACCTTGTGTAACATTGATCACTCACACTGATCTCACACCCTGTAAAACTGCGCAATCCTCAAGGAACCTTATTCCTTCTGCATGGATGAGTTTCCTTTTTAGGAAAACTCATGCAACTAATAGTAACATGTCCTTGATATTTATCTCAACTGGATCTTTCTCTGAATAGACATGCATGAGTTTCTGATGAGAGAATCTTCAGTTATCTGGAGTACACTAGTTGGATACATGCATGCATTAACTAACTGAACTCACAATTAGTTCCTCAAACAATTTAGAACTAATTTAACTAGACATATCTTAGTTAACTGAGCTAACTAATTACAACTCAGTTAACTGAGCTAACTAATTACAACTCATTCTTATCTCCTTACTTAAGGGATAATATCCTTAATTTAAGGGATAACTGTTGCATGACTTCACAAAGACTTCTAACTTGAATTTCTCCAGCTAATTAACTCAAGATGAATTAATTAATTATTTTTCAAGCAGCTGGTGAGACTAAATTCGAATTTAATTCACAATTCGAATTCAAGGACAAATCAAAATTGGAATATTCTGAATGCTATTTTTAGCATTTCTTATTGCTATTCTCAACACTCCCTCTCAACAAGAAAAGAATTCAATTCGATCCTGATCCTGAACCTTTGGAATGTTCTGCATGCAACACTCCTCCCTAGTGTTGTTGCTCCAGCAACTCCAAAAACAAAAAAACATCAAACCTAAATCAGTATGATGCATCTGTCATCAAAGTCTCTGACTACTATTGCCTCTGTCAATTGAAAACTCTACACTTCTGCTGACTCAGCCTTTCTACACTTTTTTCAATCCTTCTCTGCGCTCTTCAGTGTCTGATTGCTCTAGCCTCTGTCACTTTGATCTCTAACTACATCAATCCCACTCATTCCTCACGCTACTATATAATTTGGACTCTTGTATCAAGGTACAATCCATGAGATAAAACCTCTCAATCAACCCTGCCCAATTTCAGCCTTCATGGAACTATCACTTCACATCGCCCCACCTCACACCTGGAGGTATGGCTGCATGTGATCCCTCTGCCCACTTGGCTCGAAATTTCCCCCTAATGGAGGTATCTGCATGAGTGGATCTCTTCACTCAGTCTCCTCTCTGCATCTCCAATTGTGGCTCCTCCACAATTGTTTGAGAATTCTCCTGGGGTTGTATGTTGAGAGATAATTTACTCTCCCTCTCAACCACCAAGTCTCTAACATTTTCCTTGCTCCTCAAGGCTTTGCATGCATCTTGAACCTTAAGAGCATACAGGTTTGACTTGTGAACCGATCTGTTTCACCTATCTCACGATGATGTGTCTAAGGAAAACCTTTCCCTTACTAAAGACAACATCGTAGCCTTTGTCCTCCAACATTGTGACCGTTACCAAGTTCTTCTTCATTCCAGGCACATACTTCACATCTATCAAGGTGATAGGAGTTCCATGCTCCCTCTGAAAAGAAACTGTGCCCACTCCTGAAACACTACACCTTTGTTACCCATTTCTATGCACATCTTGAGGTCTTTCTCCTCCAAGGCACTAAATAAACTTTTATCGTTAGTCATGTGGAATGAGGCTCCATTGTCAAGACACCAAACACAACCCATCATCGATGACACCATGCATGTGATGAGGATAAAGTTCATTTCGAACTAAGAGGCTAATGCCTCACCTTCCGATCCTTTCGAGGATCCCTTATTGGGCTTCTTCGATGGGCAATTAGTTGCATAATGTCCCATCTTGTGAATTTGGTTTTCACCTGCAACCCCGAACTTCAAACTTCAAATTATTCTCAGTAAACTATTCACAACTCTGATAACCTTTGCTCCGATACCATGTAAAACTTTTTCTAAAAAACCTCGCTCTGATACCATGTAGAATTTCCTACAAATTCTCTACAAATCTACCTCTAAGATCTATGTAGAAAATCTGACTGTACATTAACTCAATAATGCAATATACTAAAGAAAAATACTATAATCTACTTCTACTATCAAACTTGTGGAAGCTTAAAGATCAAGTTGAATCAGAGTTGAACACATATAACCATAAAAAGAAGAACCAATGCACATGAAACACAGAAAATACTTAGGGGAAAGCCTCAGCTAAAAACTCTGTTATCTGTATTATCGGACAAGGTAGAAATATATCAATATTACACAAAGCTTTAGCTCTCACAGCTAGCGAGCTCTCAGTACAGTCCTCCTGAATGCTCACAGGAAAACAAGGCTTCTCACAAACCTTCTCCTCTGCCCTCCAAGCCTCCTATTTCCTTGCATTGTTTCTCCAGGGTGATCCTACTGTTACCAAGTGTAACACTAATCACTCACACTGATATCACACCTTATAAAACTGCGCAATCCTCAAGGAACCTTATTCCTTCTGCATGGATGAGTTTCCTTTATAGGAAAACTCATGCAACTGATAGTAACATGTCCTTGATATTTAGCTCAACTGGGTCTTTCTCTTAATAGACATGCATGAGTTTCTGATGAGAGAATCTTTAGTTATCTGAAGTACACTAGTTGGATGCATGCATGCATTAACTAACTGAAATCACAATTAGTTCCTCAAACAGTTTGGAACTAATTTAACTGGACATAACTTAGTTAACTGAGCTAACTAATTACAACTCAAATACAACTTATTCTTATCTCCTTAATTAAAGGATAATCTCCTTAATTTAAGGGATAATTGTTACATGACTTCACAAAGACTTCTAACTTGAATTTCTCCAACCAATTAACTCAAGATGAATTAATTAATTATTTTTCAAGCAGCTAGTGAGACTAAATTCAAATTTAATTCACAATTCTAATTCAAGGACAAATCAAAATTGGAATATTCTGAATGTTATTTTTAACATTTCTATTTTTAGCATTTCGTGTTGCTATTCTCAACAATAGTCTTGTAGGATGTGTTCCATAGTGAATTAGGCCTAAAATTGTCAAAGTAAATTGTCTGCACTTCACTGGGGATATGGGTGGAGATGGGTGAGGAATGTTGAGTTGAAGGCTTTGAACATCTTCGATATTGTGGACTCTTCAACCCCACCTAGTAATTCAGTTTAAGTTAGATTTGATAGTATCTTCACATATTTTAATAAAATCCCTTGTGAAACGGAACCATGGGTTTCTCCCTTCTTCACTGAGGAATCTGCTTTGTGTAGTTCTTCAGTGACTGGGGTCAGCTTTTGTTTGTATTTTCTGATATTATTTTGGGATGCATTCTAAGAAGTTTTTCCCTTCTTCACTGAGGAATGGGTGAGGAATGTTGAGTTGAAGGCTTTGAACATCTTCAATATTGTGGTCTCTTCAACCCCACCTAGTAATTCAATTTAAGTTAGATTTGATAGTATCTTTGCATCTTTTGATAGAAGCCCTTCTAAAATAGGACTAGGGGTTTTCCCTTCTTCACTGAGGAAACTGCTTCATGTAGTTCTTTAGTGATTGGGGTCAGATTTTGTTTCTATTTTATGATATTACTTTGGGATACATTTTAAGAAGTTTTTCCCTTCTTCACTGAGGAAACTGCTTTGTGTAGTTTTTTAATGACTGGGGTTAGATTTTGTTTGCATTTTCTAATATTATTTTGGGATGCATTCTAAGAAGGTTTTTGTATTATTCTGATATCCATCCTCCTTATCTATCAACAAATTGTTTAAATGATCCTTTGCCTACATACTTTCTTTTGATGTCTATTTTTAAAATCTTGTACTGATACTTCTTATCAAGTATGATCCATGGGAGGAATTTGAATCCATGTCTCCCTTTGAGCCATCGAATACTAGATTTCCATTTTTATAAAAATTTCTCTTATTTTGTATGCTAGGTCCAAATTGGGTTAGACCTCATTTTATCTTTCAATGAAGTCCTCTGACCATTCATATTCACCCTTCATTTTTTTCTTTTCTTGGAATATATTATGAAAGTATTTACTTTAGTTGCATTTAAACATTTTTCTTCATCTATATGGCATATATTTTGGATACCGAGTGGGTGTATTCTCCTCTCATAAATCTTTACCAAGAATTCCAATATGGTTGTTCATATCACAGGAAATCAAATTTGAAAGGGGTTTATTAAGGTTTTGGTTTTCTCTTCAAACTGAATCTGTTGAGTTGGCCTTTTCTTACGTCCATATTCTTTCACCTCTATCCTCCATGGAGTCATTTTTCATTCTCGGATGAGCATCATATCAAGGATTGTAAGCCTAATGTTCCTTTGTATTATTTTCATGGCCTCCACCCATTATTTCCATCTATTCATTGTTTGCATTTTAGATTGATTCAATGAGAGTCAAACTGCAGAAAGTGCAAAAACTGTATACATGGAATAACTACATAGATTTCTTGTGTTATTCTCATGGCCTTGACTCTTTATATATTGTGTCCTTCTATTCATTGTAGTCATTTCACAATAATTTAAAGAGATACAAATTACAATAAATGCAAAAAACTATATACATGAAATAATGTCTAAGTGTTTGTGTAGTTCTTAGTAAATCAAACTTTGACTCTTTAATTAAAGAAATTGTGTATGATCTACAAGTATTACCACTTTTGTAATATTTTTTAACTTCATGTCGCATTCCTATTATTTTATCACTAGAGAATGGGATGAAAATTTTTACTTTGTAGTATGTGAATTTATGTGATTTTTCTACTTCTGGGAAAATCTTATGCTACCTTACAAATATGACCTATCATTTTTATCAGTCTTTTAAAAAATGGAAATGGATTTAAGTGATTCAAACAATGTTTTTCATATTTGTATGAAGATATTTTATACTATTGATCTCTATCCTACCCAATTTCACATTTTCAAATTAAGAAGATGAAAGGATTGAAGTAGAAGAAGGCATACTTGGTGGAAATACAAGTTAATGGGGAACAATTTCCTAGAAAGTAGATTATGCATATAACTTTTTTAATGAACAAGTTCTTATTGATGCTCTTTTCCAAAAACATGAAATGATTGATGTTATTGGTGTCACAAAGGATAAGGGTAATGAAGGTGTGGTAACCAAGTCAGGTGTTACAATATTGCCCCAAAATTTTCATAGGAGTTTGCATAAGGTAGCTTGTACTCATTTATCCTCCACATTTACATTTATTTATGTAATTGAATGTTTGGTCATTTTTATGGTTCAATTCTCTCAATTTTATGAAATGGTATCAAATCTTGTTTTGATTTTGTGTGTTAGTTGTCATTGTTTAGGACAGTGCTAACAATTGTTATCTTGGAAGAGGAGAGATTTCAACCTTGGAAAAATTGAGATTAACAACCATATGACAAGTCAGAACATTCTATAAATGTTTATCGATGATTTAGTTGGTAATTTATGTACAAGGGTGAGATAAAATGGGAACATTGTGTTGTTATCAAGTTTTATCAATGTTTACAACCCTCAATGCAAATAACATGGAGTTGTTGGAAATGCAGAAATAGTCTAGAACACACATAATTATTAGATGATGCAGAATTTTATTTATTCTATTTGTAATGTTTATTTAAGTCTTTTCATGTATATTAATGTGGGGGATAGTGGCCTTCTTTCTTGTGTTGTGGTTGTCTATTGGTTGGAATATAATTCATATGGTTATCTAAACCCTAATGCTAAACCAAGAAGGGTAATGGATGTTGCACCCAAAATTTCCTTGTAACAATATAAGCTCCTTGACATCACATGCTTTTCATTTCATTTCCATTTTTTTTTTATAGTACAAGTCTATGTTTTTGTCTTCCTCTTGTGTGCATGAATGTTGAGTTTTCATTCTCTGATTAGAATTTCATAACAATCTAAAAAAAATTGTGTATTAAATTATTGAACTGGCATCATGGACTTGTAGACATGCTTTTTAAAATTTAAATCAAGGATCTTTATTCTTAAATTATTGGCATCTATATGTTAATAGTTTTTTTGTTATTTATTGCAGTGTTGGTTGAAATGGGACTGCTTTTTTCAATGGTATTATGCTTTGCAATGTGACATTTCCTTTGAATGGGACAAATACTACTTTAAATATTTCTACACCCCACCTTCAGTCACGAATTTATCCAATTCTTTTTCCTATTCTCACCCTTCCCATTCTGCTCTAGAATCTACCAATTTGTAGGACAAAAGCATTATATTGTGTAACAGCCCAAAGTAAATATAAAATCAATTTCCTAATTAAAACCAGAATCAACAAATAAGTACATACATATATTACCTGTGATCACCTGTGATCGATGTTTGCTAGATGACAACAAGGTTTTGGGGATGACTCTCCACCCAACTGTAGGCTCAATTGTACAAGGATTTGCTACAACTGACCACCCCCGAGCCCTCAATCAACGTACCACTACCAGTGACTCCTAGGTCTTAGAACACCATTCTCCCAAGAGAATGAAAGATAGAAACTCGGAAAGATGGAATGCAAGAATGCCTCTTGTCTTCCTCACCATCTATTAAATAGAACAAACATTGGAAGGGGAACCACATGCTCACACTCCATGTGTCTACATGCAACTTTCTTTTGATTTTTAGCTTTCTTGTTTTATTTCTTTACTTTTCCTTTGATTTTTAGCTTTCTTGTTTTATTTTCTTCTTTTTGATAGTTTTCTTGTTTTATTTGTACTTATTCTTATTTAGAGCTTTAGTATGGTTATTACTATTTTTATTTTTATTATTTTTATTTATTTTCCTCTATATATTTTTAATATCATTTATTATTTAACATTTATGATTTATT
>APFE031024243.1:60980-77920 GCA_000404065.3 Pinus taeda | reverse complement strand
TCAAGGAATCTCTGTCCTTTTTCCCACTTTCGACACCAAGCATAAGCCTGACCCGGTTTGTATCCTAGTCCAAAGCTGGCCCCAAGGCTCACGCCTGACTCAGACCTCATCTGCCCCAAGGTAGGCATTCAGTCTAGTACTCAATGACCCCGGGCATCTCACAAGGCTGGCCCACTCCCTCCACAACTACTAAGGCACACATCCCTAGGCATCAAAGTCCTTTACATCCCTTCCAGAATTCAGCATCCCAATCCAATAACAGGCACCTAGCCTAGAACATCAGGCACTTGGCCTCCTCAAGATGGTCCCATAGCTCTTCAACAGCTATCCATCAAGAGCTATACACAAGACAAAGGAACCACTGGCATATGTAGTGTTTATTGAGTTTTGTCCCCAGCCCATATGGTGTTACTTCTTCTCCCTCGTGCGTATGGGCTCGCACGAGATCATCAAATAAAATGGCCCTCTCGGCCCATTTGTGGAGTCCTATGAATCATTACATTTCAACATGCATCTAATGCATTAACCAGACCATCATAGTATCATAGGAAATAATCCACATGCCAAGTCTTGCATGTCATCATGAGAACGTTCATCTTTGTTAATCGCAATATTAGGAATAATAAGGAATTGCATGCTCATGCATGTCATAGATTTGTATGGAATTATCGTATGCTTCAGTTATACCATCAACACAATTATATCTAAGACATATCATGACTTCACATAAATGAAACACATGTCAATCATCCTCATATTATAGCATCATAATTCCTATGCCACATTATGCCTATCATATCCATCGTGAGTATTGAACATTAAATACCTATCATCACGTAGTAAATGAATATGTCAATATACCTTGACATAAGGTCATAATACCTATGCTTATCGCTATTATCATATGGATACATTATCACTATAAGAACCATATGTACATCATTATCTTCCTACCATAATATCATGAAACATAGTCAACATGTTTTCATCAAGTTATCAATCACTTTTCAATAATCATTTCGACTTATTTCTACTAGGTAGTTGATCATTTACACCAACAGTATAATCATCTAAGTATATCGTTAAATTTCACATGAGTGTCATCATCTTGAGTCTTAATCTCTCGTCATATATTCTTCCTTCCCCAAGGAAATTCTGGTGAATTTCATTGTTTAAAATATTACTAGTGATACAATCATTATTTAAATCATCTATCTCAGAATTAAAATCCCTTGATTTTACATCCATTTACCCTTTAGCTTACTGATTCCAATACCGCTATATGCAATTGCATATAAATACTATTTTCATCATGATTTAACTTTATATCATTCTTAATTTTCTTGCATGAGGATTTTTTGGCCCATGTTGACTTATTTAACAATTAGCACTTCATCCAAAAAAATATTTTCTTCTTTATGTGCATCATTCTTAGATAGACCTTATAGAGTACCAAGTTATGGTTATACCAAACTCTTCCATTATGTTTTAAAATAGGTTGTTTCTTCTTACTGATTTCTTACCCCTATTGTGATACTTCTTCTCTACCACCTTAAACATCTTATCCAAGTTGGCCATAATCACATGAACTATCATTAGTTAGAAAATTTGCAAGTTTTTTTTTCTTTCCATTTTTCCTTAGACAACTTTATTCAATATATGCAATTAACCTTCAATCACAAAACCTCATGTAACATTATACTGAACATCGTAACAGTTAATTAAAACTGAAATCCTAGTGTACAATTTAGATGTATCATAAAGTTTAAACAATAAAACATGCTCTAGATGCTCCATAAACCATTTCTGGGCACAATATATGTTTCATGCTTGTGATTCAAATACTCTACGTTGTTCCTATGGTCATTGTATAACTGTGTTCAAGTAAATGGAAAAAAAAATTATACCTACAGCAATGCATCTACAAGCTATTTGACAAAACATCTCACTGAAAAACTCAACAAAACTCAGATTTCCAAATCATTCCCATATTTGAGGAAAATGTAGGATTGTGTTTCTCAACATAAATCTTGTGTTCATTTATTTGGATGGTGTATACTTGTGCCTGTTCTTTCATTTTCATTTTCATAGCCTAATTATTTCATAAAATTCAGACAAAATAAGTAATTAATTAATATGATATCTAAAGAAAAATAATTTACATAATCTAAAATTTCATAATATTATACAATTTGTTATGATGAATCATTTCAATGTAATATCTACAAGAATTTACATATTAACTAGGGAACCAAAGAAAATCAAATACTTGCCTTGCCATGATCTAGTAAGAAAAATGCCATCCTATGTAATGCCTTGGTAAATATGTTTTGGACATAAGCTACAACATTAATTATCTCTGTCCTCACGAGATTGGAAATCCACTTGTACTCTCAAGACATGCATCTTGATCTTTCAACTACAATCCACTTGTATTCTCAAGACATGCATCTTTGTCTTTCAACTACTGTTATTTTCTTCCTTTCCTCTTCCCTTCTATCGAGGCAAGGAATATTATATTCCATCATAACCCTCTTACCTACATGAAAGGTATCGAAAGCATGTATATTTGTCACCATTTCACATCACAATCTTTTTAAAGTCTTTCCAATTTGCTTCCGCAGAGGACTTCATTGTTATAAATGTTTCCATGGCACCTTATTCATAAGTAAATAAGCAAAACTCTTTCAAGAGTAAGCATCAATAAAAGGCAATGAAGCAGCTTAGTTTTCTTTGGGATCCAATTCTGCATTTGCTACCATGTCACATCTCAACTTCACGAAGTTTTGATATTCTGCAACTAGGTTTTACACATCTCTATGGTGAACACCTTTCCCTTAAATGATTAGGGCGAAACATGTATGGCACTATATGTTCCATGTTTTATTAACGTGTTATTGTAATGTTTTAGTCTTTGAGTAGTTGCCTTCCAGCGGATATCCTTGCACTATATAATCAAACTAGTATGCCAAACATGCAAATATGGGATTACTAATAATTAATTTCCCTTTTAAAGTATAAATTTAAGCCAAAGCTCATTGCAACTCAATCTGTTTGCAAACTAGCATGACATAAGCTGAGTTTACCGTTAAAATGTGAACTATTCAGGGCCCAGGGCCCAGTTTGAACCTTCACAAAAACACCAGGACAAAACAGTTGTGGTTAAGGGATAGCAAAGCAGGAGATTTGACCGAGACCAAAACTTATAAATAGTCCTTTGTTAAACAGGAAAATTCTAGACTCCAGTGAATTGGAGATAACTGAAATAATTTATAAAGATGTTTCTTAAAAGAAAATTAACTAGGGAGTTAATGTTAACACTATCCCATACCTTGGCCACGTATAATGATAACAACATTAAATAAATATCTATGCACCATGCACTAACAGCTAAAAGAGAACTCAAGAAAATCCGTGCTCATTTATTTAGCATCTACGTAAAACTATTCGATCCTCTATTAATTGTTTTGCAGCTAAATTCTTCTAACATGCACAAACACAAACAATGAAGCTAAATCCAGCTATACTGGTTGTAGCTGAAGGGCACTTGGTAATCAATTTTAATAATTATTGATAGGTGGACCAAGAAGGAATAATCAATGCAAAGTCCAGGGTGAAACAAATATGATGAATTGCAACATGTTTTCCAATTGCAAATTATAAGTGTCCCCATGGATCCATACAAAAAAATATAATAGAAACCACCCTCAATAGCATACACAATCCAAGAAACAACAAACATAGGGCACATGATTCTATCTTAACCACTGCTGAAATTCTTAATTCCTAAAGATGATTTTCAAATATTCGGAATAGATTAAAAAAAATGAACAATCAAAACAATACTTTTTTTAAATGTTTCATCGCTTACAGCACCAATATCATGTGACCAAGAGTTCAAAATTGGGAAAGAGGGGTTCCCGTGGTTAGGAGAAACTAATTCCTACAAATTATGCTCTGATACCATATGTAACAGCGCAACGTAATTATAAAATTAATTTCCTAATTAAAATTAGAATCAACAAATAAGTACATACCTATATTACTTGTGATCACCTGTGATCGATGTCTCCCAGATAACAACAAGGTTTTGGGGACAACTCTCCACCCAACCATAGGCTCAATTATGCAGGGATTTGCTTCAACTCGCCACCCCCAAGCCCTCAATCAACGTACTACTGCCAGTGACTCCTAGGTCTTAGAACACCATTCTCCCAAGAGAATGAAAGATAGAAACTCGGAAAGATGGAATGCAGGAATGCCTCTCATCTTCCTCACCATCTATTTAATAGAACAAACATTGGGAGGGGAACAACATGCACACACTCCATGTGTCTACATGCAAATTTCTTTTGATTTTTAGCTTTCTTGTTTTATTTCTTTACTTTTCTTTTGATTTTTAGCTTTCTTTTTTTATTTCTTTACTTTTCTTTTGATTTTTAGCTTTCTTGTTTTATTTTCTTCTTTTTGATAGTTTTCTTGTTTTATTTCTATTTATTCTTATTTAAAGCTTTAGTATGGTTATTACTATTTTTATCTTTATTATTTTTATTTATTTTTTTGTTTTTATTTTTTAATATCATTTATTATTTAACACTTATGATTTATTATTTTTATATTTATTATTAGTGATTTATTTATTATTATTTATATTATTATTTTTCTTTTTTTTTTTTTTTTTTATTATTATTATTATTTATTATTTATTATTTTTATTATTTATTATTTATTATTAAGGGGGGTATTTACATATTGTTGATGTATCTTTGAAAAGAGCATGGAATGCTTCATTTTATTTTTTACAAAGAAAGATGTAAAGGTAGAGGCTGGATATATCCTTGGAGAGAAATATGTTGTATAAATGAAAGATTTCATCAGTTGTCATTTTGGGAAGGGAAATTTGAAAATGCAATTTTTGCAAAATGTACACATTCATTATTGTAGGAAAAACAGAAGTATCATAGTCTACCACCATTGGTTAATAGATATTTTGTATATGTATTGTAAGATGTGTAAAACAATCACGATCATTGTTTGAATGTAGGATTGGTGAGAATTGTACTTGTTTATTTGTTATTTGTATGTCATTTGGTGACAGGTCAAAATAGAGATGCATCACCAAGTAATAATTTCATTCATACTTTCAATAAAAATTGGCCCATTTTTCCTTCTCAATAATAGGAGAAACATTCATAGCTATAATAATGGCAAGAATCCTGGCTTCAAGAGCAAGAAAAGATGTAGGTTGAATGTGCAAGGGTAGTTCACTAAATGAAGCATCATAAGAAACAAGAGATGCCTTCATTGTTGCAACTCCTTTCTTCAAATTTCATATTTCGTGTCTTGCCTCTACACCTTGGCATTGGGATTTTGTGTTGTAAATTTTGAGGAACACACATAGATTTGAGAGGACAAAGTTCAGAGATATTCTCAATTTCTATAGATAACTAGGAAGTCCATTAGGAATCATGTCTTCTAAAAGGTCCAAGTTCTTCTTTTGCATAGACATTCTCTACATCTTCCCCATTATTGTGTAGTGTTTCTGAAATATTGGCCTTTATCTACAATGGTTGATCTTGTTTGTGAGAACCCTTTCTCATAGTGTCCTTCTTAATGGGGTCCTTATCTCCTGCCCCACTCTCATCACCTAATACCGAGGGTTTTTTACAGTGCCTTGGTTCTTTGAGAATCAGTTTGATTGTTATTTTCGATAATATAAGTGAATGGTTGTGGCAAAGAATGCTTGGAAGTCTTTTTCATTTCTCACATTCTTCAAATTTCATATTTCGTGTCTTTCCTCTACACCATGGCATTTGGAATTTGTATTGTAAATTGTGAGGAACACACATAGATTTGAGAGGACAAAGTTCAAAATTATTCTCACTTTCTATAGATAACTAGGAAGTCCATTAGGAATCATGTCTGCTAAAAGGTCCAAGTTCTTCTTTTGCATATACATTCTCTGCATCTTCCCCATTATTGTGTAGTGTATCTAAAATATTGACCTTTATCTGCAGTGGTTGATCTCGTTTGTGAGAACCCTTTCTCACAGGATCCTTCTTAATGGGGTACTTGTCTCCTACCCCACTCTCATCACTTAATGTCAGGGATTTTTTACAGTGCCTTGGTTCTTTGAGAATCAATTTGATTTCTATTGTCGATAATATAAGTGAATGGTTGTGGCAGATAATGCTTGGAAGTCTTTTTCATTTCTCATAGTAGAGGTAGAAGCCTCACTTGGAACATGTTTAATTAAACCAAAACAATGGAAAGAGTCTGAAACAAACATAGAACAATGTTGTCCTCAAAAGAAATTAGATTGTGTGCCTAAGACAAAATTTGCATTTGAGGATTCGCCTATCAATATGTTTTTGTAGGGCTTCAAATTTCATGTCCCTTTTATCTCGTCCATCTTCATTTTCTTCACTAGCATCATTAGAATCAATCTCCTTATCATCATTGTTAAAAACATTTCTAGAAGAATATGGGATTATCCTCTTCATCCATATCACTTTTACCCAGTGCATCGAATTTTCTGAGTTTGATCCCAGTTCTAGGATTTTCTAACTTCTTATTTGTCCTCACACTAAACAAAAAAGTCCTAGTAGTGCAGGATTTATGTTGATGTAATCTTACAAATAGTTTGAAATAAAATTGGGAGCTTTTTTTTTAAATAAAATAAAATTTAGGCATCTGAATAGGAGTTTCGTTTTGAAAGTATGTTATTACAAGAATTTTGTAGGTAACTTTTTGAGTCTAGTGCAAAGCCTATATTTACTTGTATCTGTGGCTTAAGTAAGTAACCACACCTTATCAGAAGGTTTACCAATGTGTGCTGAGGATTTTTGCAAGCATTTAAATGTTGTTACAAGTAGCTAATATGCTTATCAAAAGACTTACCAATGTGTGCTGTGGATTTTTGCAAGCATTTAAATGTTGTTACATGTAGCTAATGTGATTTTCTTGTTATTAGATTGTTTAATATACTATTGACAAATCAATTGAAACATATTTTGTTATCATTGTTCTTTGTAGAATTATTATTGTTGTTTTGTTATTATTTTTATTGATATTAGTTTTTTTCAACATTTAGACTTCATTTAACAAAAAAAATTAGAGTTTGCTTCAAAGTACTACCCCTTGCCTTCGAAGAGTGAAAGGAAGAGTTACAAATTGAAAGTGATGGCACGACAAATTACATAGATTTCTTTGTTCACTCGCCACAAAACTCTATAAACTAATATAATAAAACTTTTAAAAGGTGGCAGGAATCCCATTATAGCCATACACCTGAAAACCTTTTGGACAGTAAATAGACATTACACAGTTGTACATTGGATATTGATTTCATATTTATGATATGCTAGTTGCCCAGTGATATAACAGATTAAAGAGTGAACCATAGCAAGGATCAATGTTGAAGTCAAAAGAAACACAATAAGGTACTAAGGATCATTACTCTGGCAAGGAAGATGTTTAGGAATGGAGCTCAAGTTGAAGACAATAAGGAATAACTTAAATGAAAGGAAGATGAGACAAGTTGATAAATTTCATCGCACAGATTAAAAAAATGATAAATAAATGAAGCTATGTAACAAGTTCTGGGAAAAACGATGAGAAAATTTCCATAATACATGTAAAAGGCACGTTAACTATCGAAATATAGAAATGATCAAAATATTAAAACAAATCAGAAAGGCCTAAAGTAACAATTTTAAGAAGGTATCCATGCATTCTTTTATCTTTTTGCACAACCTTATCACCACATAATTCAAAGTACAATCTCTCTCTCAAATTTACCTCCTCACCACTATGTAGATTTGGCCAAAGCCTCTAGATTCATACTTGTCGCAAAATGGTGTCCAAAAATTGTCTCCAAAACAACTTTTGCTTTAATTCGACTAGTCTAGTGTTTAATAAGCCATAAAATTGTGTTCAAAATCTAACTTCCAGATCAAAATAAAAGAAATGTAGGATTCATAGTTCTATGTTTAAAAAGATATTTATTCTTAAATTGTTGTCATCTATAAGTTGATAGTTTTTGTGTTCTTTATTGTAGTGTTGGTGCAAATGAGACTTCTTTTGTCAATGGTACTATCCTTGGCAATGTGACATTTCCTTTGATTGGGACAAATACTACTTTAAATAGTTTTTCACCCCATCTTCAGTCACAAATTAATCCAATTATTTTTCCTATTGTCACCCTTCTCATTCTGATCTAGAATCCACCAATTTTGTAGGACAAAATCATTATATTATTGATGTATCTTTGAAACTAACACGGAATGTTTCAATTTTTCTTTAACAAAGCAAGATGTAAATGTAGAGTCTGGATATATCCTTGGAGAAAAATATGTTGTAGAAATGAAAGATTTCAGCAGCTGCCATTTTGGGAAGGGAAAGATGAAAATGATACTTTCGCAAAGAGTATGCATTCATTGTTGCAGGGAAAAAAGTGGTATGATAGTTTACCGTCATTCATTGATAGATATTCTACACATGTATTATAAGATGTGTACAACTATCACAGCCATTGATTGAATGTAGAATTGGTAAGAATATCATCTTAGCCGGTATTAGCACAACCTTTGAAGCAATTGTGTTTGTGTTCATTATGCATCCCCTTCATGTTGGTGATCAATGCATTGTTGATGGTTTTTAGGTAAGGGATCAAGAAAGCTAAGAGTAGCCAACATTGTCATTGTTTAGTTTGCCACAATAGTTTCTTCTTTATGGTCACGATGCAGAGGAATTGATCTTTCCCAATTTATTTTCGGCTATGAGAACTCTATTTTGTTGTAGATGATTGTAAAAGAAATGAACATTCTCACAACAGTTTAATCCAAACTCAACACTAGCAAAGGATAAACTCAGCACTAGAAAAGGACAAACATCTGACAACAATCAAAATCATTTCCAATATGTTATTCACATAAGTTAAGCTACAATGACCACTAAGAACTTATTTCTTCTATGCTACTCTTCCATATGCTACCGCCTTACGGCGTTTCCTTTGCAACATCTGATGCAATTTCTAGTATATAATGCATTTAAATTCAAGAAAAAATATTCATAATTAACTTCATAGATATAAGAAAATGATCTCTCAAGTCAATAAATAACCTACCCTATGTAAATAACCTTCCCTATGTAAATGATTTTCCTTTCTTAACTCACCCTTTTCCATGTGCATTCTACAAAATACAAGACATGGGATGGTACAAGATGAGATAATGTTATATATTATGTTATTACAATTATTCATAATTAATATTGAATATAAAATTTTTAAAAATGTAACTATTTTTAATATAAAAACTGTAAAATGTTTTAAGTGATTTAAGTTATTAATAAAAAAATATGAAATAGCGAAAGGTGAGATAATGTTATATAATATATTATACTGGTTTGAGACAAAACCTTGAGGAATATTACTAATTCTCTATAAATGTTTTATAACACTTTAAATGAGTTTACTCAATGAAAAAATTATATTATTTTTCCTATTTCATTATTGTAATGATTACAATATCATTTTAAATATGTTAGGTAGGTATTTGCTTCAATGAGGTAAGAAATTTATTATCTTTCTCAACACAATCTCTCTTTCGAATATTTAAATTTTATTTGATGGGAATTAAAAGCTCACATACCAATTGGTGCTATACTTCATGGGCATCATTATCTAATGTTGCTTCAAAGTCAAAAACAAAAACATGACACTTTTTTCATAGAAATACAAAAAACTATCAAGAAGCATTAGTGATCAAATAATGGTTCCGACATATAATTAATTACAAGGACTAAAAGCATGCATCCCTCCCGTCTCTATATAAATTAGATCACCTTTCACTTAATTTATCCATGTAATTGTTGTTAAAAATAAAATGGGAGAGAAAATAATTAATAATCGGTAATAATAAAACAGTTAGCAGCAAAACATCATGATTATCCTCAAAACTTTAAACCTTTAAATGTAGCTCCTAATCTATCCATTATTTTTTTTTGGCTATAAGGTATTTTTCAATGGATTCATCAAGCCATTAAATAGGCTATATTACATCAAATAAAATGGATAAAACCATGGGTTAGGGAAACCTTGGTCTATAAATGGTGAATTGTAAAATCATTAATAGCCTTATCAAAATGACTTTATTAGCCTAACATTCCCATTTCAAAATTGACTTGAGTAATATTGGGATATGAATGCCTAACTAGGTCTTAGAGATGTATGCCCATTTACATGCAATTAAAATTTTCAACTCCATTATAAAAATAAAATAAAAATTTATTGTTGCTAGGTCTACATAGGAATGCACTCAACATGCCCATTGCTTTTTTCATAGTGTCTCAACACTTGAATTTATTGTTGCTTATCTATATTCCTCCTTAATTAAAGATTCAACATCTTTGACAACTTCAAGAGGATTTCTTCATAGCATCTCAACACTTTGATTTCATTGTGGCTTATCTTTACTCCCCCTTTAATTGAATATTCAACATCTTTGACAAAATCAATCTAACATACGAGTACATAGGTGACCTTCTTACCTATCCAAGTGGTTCATTTCACAACTTGAGCATGTATCTTGTCTATCCCTGAGAGGAATAACTCCATACTCTATCACACTATGTCATGTATACCTAAATAACATGGCTTACAACAAACTTGGGGAATTCAAGCTCCAAATAATCAAATTTCTTATCATTTAAATAAGAAATCTATAGGATTTGAAGATAGTATTGGCAAATACTTATGATGTTACTCTCAATTGGGTTTTGATTGATACTTATGGTATTTAAATATATTATGATGACACAATTTATTGGATATGGGTGTTATTGAGGTTGTTTGTGGGACAATGGACACACCTCCTCAAAGTAATTTGACTACTAAAATTTATGGAGTCATACATACTCTACCCCTTTTACAACGTGAACCTTTACTTTCTAATCACACACACACACACACACACATAATCTGATAGTTAAAAATATATATTTTATCCTTAAAACTTATATATTTAAATTTAAAAAACTTCCTTAAACCCATTCACCTCATGCCTCTTCTCCATTCCTAACTTCTAACATACATAAGGAACAAGCACCATAGTTGAACTCTAGAAAAGCTAGCATGAAGAATTAATATGCATGCCTAAGGAAGCTTAAGCATGGCTAACTCATAAAATTTGAATAAAAAATCTTCTCACCTTTACAAGCTTGGTTATGAAGTCAAAATGCATATAGTACCCTATGTGCTAGGGATGTTCTTCCATCACAATAAGCAGTTTTCATAATTAAAGTATGTATTTGTGATACCTCTGGTACATTTGTATTTATAACTCTATATTGAACATGTGACTCCAAATTCAAGTGATACAAGTATGTGTTATGACATTGTAAATATTTGTTTTGAGAGAGAGAAATTGTTTTGTATTATTATTCTTGAAAATATATTAAAGGATATCATGTGAGAGATTATAGTCTTAACTACTAAGAAAACAGTTTTAATTATTTATGCTCAAAAATGGGTAGGAACAAAAGAAAACAAAATCCTCCTTTTTTCCATTTAATGTGAAATTTTGGCTAAGAAAACCACCAAAGGGAATTCATGAATGGAGATAAATATCATCAGTGGAAATTGATTTAGAAAGGGTTGTAGGAGACAGAGGTAGTCAGAAAAGAAAGGGACGGTGACTAAGAAAGACTGGACCTAAACCCATAAATTAGCAGGTTGTTGCTAAGGGTTAAGGAGGTGTGAACTAAGAAGATCTACTAATTTGTTCTCCTTGTAGCTAGGAGTAGATATCAGGGGAACTGTTGAGAAATGTGACCACCTTGAATCTATTTTTAGAAATTCTTACATAGGTATATAAATATTTGGAAAGAAATTAGTGTTAGTATATATTTCTGTATTTCAAAGTTATCAATGAAATAAGTAGGATTTCATTTATCTGTATACTTTCCTAAGTGTATTCAAGATGGTGAATGAGTAAACTCTACTAATTTTTTTTGATAAAATGTATATGTGTATATGTGTATTTGGGCTTGTTATGTTGCAGGGAAGTGACTGGTTACAAGACAGAAGATTTAATTTAAGGGTTTTACAAGTAAAACTGAGTGTTCCTCCACTATGGAGCATTGGTGGAAAAAAACCATACCCAAGAAACAACCCTAGTATCCACTTATAAGTGGACATGAAAAATAAACCAAAGAAAATTAATTAAAGTGAATGATATACTCAGATAGAAAAATAAACATAAACAAGCAACAAACTATCTTACATTGCAATATCTCAGTTATACTCAACTGAGTTCTTGACAAAAATGTGGAGGAAAATTGACATATGTATATTTGGTAGTAAATGGTCTTGTTAAAAAAGAAATATAATAATTATTTCCAAGTTAACAGGTCACAAGCCATAGACAAGGAAGGGAGACCTCATTAATTAGCCATGGAATGTGCAATCCTTGGCAAGTTGTTAATAAAGTTGTAAAGAATACCTTATGCAGACTCCCTTAACAGGAGTCAACCAAGGCTTCTAGCCTAACTACATTTGTCCTAAATCTAAAAAAAAAAAAAAAAAAAAAAAAAATAATAACCATATTTCATTCATTGAAACATGCATTATAAAAACACATAATTTAACATAATTTAAATGCATATTCTAAGAAAATATTAATGTGTGCACTCATATAACTACGAGAAATAGAACAATAAATAAGGGGCATAGGAATTCCAATGGTAACAAAAACAAATGTTGCATTTTCTTGAAAATAAAGATGGAAAAACCATAACTTTGACCATGTCAATTAGGCCATAATACGAAGTATAGAATTATAAAGACTTTGCTTAATAAGAATGAGGTAAACCCTTAATAACCATTAAAATGTTACAAGGCATGTATAAAGACTTACTTTGGTGAATAAGAATGGGTTAAACCCTTAATAACAATTAAAATGTTACAAGGCATGTTTATGGTAACTAGCTATTTGTCCAAACTCACTAATGAAAATCTCAAGAGAAATTATACAGTGAGGGTTCAAACCTGGGCTGGTTAAGGCTTTTTTCTTTCAGAATACTTTAAATACAATATACTTCATGGGTCGGTTAAGGCTTTTTCTTTCTAAATACTTTAAATACAATATACTTCATGTAGACTGATGGGGACGAAATTTTGGGGTGAACCAAAAATCCCCTTTCCCCAATAAAATTATTTTGAGGCTTGTGGGTTATGGGCCCACGAAGCCTTTTAGAAACGCTTTTCACCTTTTCGAGAGCGCCTCCAACGAATCTTTAATCTTTCCAACAGCCTGAGAAAACAACACACCCTCCATTCTCAATTCCTACACTCCTGCCTACTCTACTCCCTTGGCTCCCACTAATCTTTGTGCCTCTTATTAACTCCCTTGCCTTCCAAATTGCGTCGTTGATCAAGGAACATGGACGGGCTCATCATGGAGGCCGTGTTTGGTCATCATTGACATCAATTTCTTGTTTTGTCTTATAATTAATGCCAAGATTCTTCATCCAATCCAGGTTTCCAAGCCACACGATTTCTTCAAGTTTTATTTTCATCAGAGTCCGGTGACATTGTAGACTGCATCCTTGTGAGGCTCCCTTGTAGGAACATCTTCTCCATCAGAATCATCTTCACTATCTCTGTCATCTCTTCAACATACTTCACGCATTTAGATTTCTACCAATTAAATTTTGAATAGCTGCCCTTGATACTCACTGCAATTTCGGATAGATTTTTGTTTGAAGATCAAACACAGTACATGCGATTTTGTCCAGACATCCATGGCTAAGTGTCTGCATAACTTAGAAACGGAAATAATGCGATTTTTCAATGAAGTAACAAAGACGCATTTCCTTATAAATTCACAAAGACGCATTTTTCATTATTTACAAACTCGGTTACAATTTAAGGCATTTCAGCCTTAATCAAGAATTCTCCTGCAACTACATTTTACCCTCTCTCACACGCACATGTTTTGTTTGTCTTCTTCATGCAACTACATTTTACCCTCTCTCACACGCACAGGTTTTGTTTGTCTTCTTCATGCCCGATCGAATTCTTAATATATTGTTATACATACATGGCAGTTTTAACTGAATTCTAAACTAAAATTTGTCCACCAACTAAATTTTGTTCATGGTTGGCCTAGTTGTCCACGTGTCTTCTTTCTCTAGTTTTTCTTTCCATTAAGGTACTCGGATGCTCTTGCATCAAACTCCCAAAGTAAAAAAATTTATGACCTCCTGGTCATATGCGTTTCCTTGTCCTCAGCATCTACCCACTCTTTCACTTCTTCAATGGAACTGCCTTCATGGTCTTCTGTGAGCTGCAACCAAACCTCTGCAATAGCAAGTCCTCCCTACTACCAGATGCCTTACCAAGCTTCTCTCCTGAGCTTAGACTTTCAGCACTTTCAGCATCTTTCTGGTTCTCTCCTCTTGAACCAATTGAGCACTCCCGCTCCAGGTTTGCTACAATCTTCTCACCTTCACAAAATAAAATAAAAAATTACAAGCCTACAAATCTTCAGCAAAATTGTACCTCTTCTTTCTTCACATTCAAAAACTCCTTTCCGCAGGAAATCTTTTCCCGCTCTTTCACTTCTTCAATGGAACTGCCTTCATGGTCTTCTGTGAGCTGCAACCAAACCTCTGCAATAGCAAGTCCTCCCTACTACCAGATGCCTTACCAAGCTTCTCTCCTAAGCTTAGACTTTCAGCATCTCTCTGGTTCTCTCCTCTTGAACCAATTGAGCACTCCCGCTCCAGGTTTGCCACAATCTTCTCACCTTCACAAAATAAAATAAAAAATTACAAGCCTACAAATCTTCAGCAAAATTGTACCTCTTCTTTCTTCACATTCAAAAAATCCTTTCCGCGGGAAATCTTTTCCCGCTCTGATACCACTTGATGGGGACGAGATTTTGGGGTGAACCAAAAAACCCATTTCCCCAATAAAATTTTCTTGAGGCCTGTGGGTTATGGGCCCACGAAACCTTTCAGAATCACTTCTCACCTTTTCGAAAGCACCTCCAACGAATCTTTAATCTTTCCAACAATCTGAGAAAACAACACACCCTCCATTCTCAATTCCTACACTCCCACCTGCTTTACTCCCTCGGCTCCCACTACTCTTTGTGCCTCTTATTAACTCCCTTGCCTTCCAAATTGTGTCATTGATCAAGGAGCATGGACGTGCTCATCATGAAGGTCGTGTTCGGTCATCATTGACATCGATTTCTTGTTCTGTCTTATAATTAATGCCAAGATTCTTCATCCAGTCCAGGTTTCCGAGCCACGCGATTTCTTCAAGTTTTTTTTCATCAGAGTCTGGCGATGTTGTAGACTGCGTCGTTGCGAGGCTCCCTTGTAGGAACATTTCTCCTTCATCAGAATCATCTTCACTGTCTTTGTCATCTCTTTAACATACTTCACGCATTCAGATTTATGCCAATTAAACCTTGAATAGCCGCCCTCGATACTGACTGTAACTTCAGATAGCTTTTCATTTGAAGATCAAACACAGTACATGCGATTTTGTCCAAACATCCATGGCTAAGTATCTGCATAACTTAGAAACGGAAATAATGTGATTTTTCAATAAAGTAACAAAGACGCATTTCCTTACAAATTCACAAAGACTTATTTTTCATTATTTACAAACTTGGTTACAATTTAAGGCATTTTAGCCTTAATCAAGAATTCTCCAGCAACTACATTTTACCCTTTCTCTCACACACAGGTTTTGTTTGTCTTCTTCATGCCTCATCGAATTCTTAATATCTTGTTATATATACATGGCAATTTTAACTAAATTTTAAACTGAAATTTGTCCACCAACTGAATTCTATTCACAGTTGGCCTAGTCGTCCACGTGTCTTCTTTCTCTAGTTTTTCTTTCCATTAAAGTGCTCGGATGCCCTTGCATCATAGACGATGATCAAAATTTGAAGCCAAACATAGTTTAAAAACCTATAAGAGAATGACTATAACTGAGTAGCTATAGATTTCGAGGAAAAATAAACAATCTAGAATAAAAGCTAAGTTGAAATGCCTAAAAAAAGACCCAAATGCAATTGAGAACTAACCTACACATAAAAACCAAGAAACCCGTAGTACGGTCTCAGAGGATTCATTAAATATTTAGAAGAATATAATAAAAAGCAATTTGATTGCAACTGATGTTTTACCTTCGAGGAAGATGAACATAACCCTCGCTACCATACCTAGTTGAGGTGGAAAACATCTAGTAATCATAATTATTTAAGAAGAGCCCTCTCTGGAAGCAAACAGAGTTAGGTTTTAAAATTTTAGGCTAGGTTCTTCTGAGAAATTACCGGCAAGAAATCCTTTAAGAAAGGCACAGCAACGCCATAAAATTTGCAGTGGGTGGTAGCCATGTTGAAACCTTCAAAGAAGTCGGGGTTTGACTTATCAATACACCAAAAAAATCGAGTGAATTAGTGATGACAATCCATGTAATCCCCTGCCAAAGACGACAAAGTCTTTATCAAGGAAGAAAACAAGAAAATAGAATAAAAAGTCGAGTTTAAAGACCTGTTGTTCAAGCCTTGTCTTAGCTGTCAATTTATCTCCATTCTTGTTGAGATTCCAAGCAAAACAATCGGAATATGGTAGAAAATCCTTTGAGTACATGGTAAGAACCCTTTTTACCAACCTAACTTTGAGGCTGCATATTTAGGCTTTCAACTTGTGCAAATGAAAATGACACCAATGCGTTGAGAGACTAAGGGTAAGTAGTTACCCTAACAAAGTAAAAGTATTCGCCATCATTGATTCAACTAAGCAAATCATCATCGTTGAATATGACACATGTCCAAGGTTAGATTAGGATTTGCGGACCCTTTTCCATATATTAATGGTATCATGTGAAAGGAACACCTAAAGCCTCCCCATAT
>APFE031024243.1:0-17029 GCA_000404065.3 Pinus taeda | reverse complement strand
AATATTTTGAAATAGTATCATGTATTATTAATATAGGAAATATTTTGGCATAGTATGATGTATTAACCTTTGAATTAGGCTAAAAGAGTTAATAGTTTTTCTTAGTTGAGAGTTATTACATTAAGTTTTTATTCTAAAGTTAATTTAAGAACATAGAGGGTTATTTAAAAGAACTTAATATTAATATAGCAGTTAAGTAAGGTTGTTATGTGCCTTGTATATTTTCTACCATATATATTGACAAGTTAGAGGATTGTTTGAAAAATGCAAGTTGTGTTCACCTAACTCTCACTTGCATGGTCATCATTCTACTTATTGAAATGTTGAAACATTCAATAAAATAGTCTTAATTCTACAAATGGTGATTTTAGTAATGAATCCATCTTGCAATTATAATTCATGATATAACTATATTATGCAAAATTTAAATTTGGAAATTGCATAGAATTTTAACTTCCATCTTCTCTCTTTACTACACTCTTGCCTTATGGCATTCCCATTGCAACATGTGGCGCAATTTCTAGTTAAAACAATGACCACTTAAGATGAAACTCATTTAAGACAAAAACATATCAATTTAAGAAAACATTATCTAACAACTACAAAATTGACTTTGACAGTGCACCCTAAGTCTGCCAATGTGCAAGCTACCACTGTATCTTGCCTATACCAACACTACTATTTCACTTTCCATTCATGTTATCTTATATAAAGACAACGACTTGTTGGGCTCTTTGTTTTGTGGGGGTAGCCAACTCTGAAGAACATGAAAACTTTCCCTAGCAAGATTTCCCAAACATTAATTACTCTTTTGTCCCTTTGAAATCTGTTGATACGATTAGAAACAACTTGTATGTCATTTCATTCGACACTACTACACGAAGGGGAATTTTAAGACAATTTTTCAAGACAAAATAAATCTTTTGTCTTGAAATTTTCAATATGAAGTGCTAGTAAAAAAGGTAAATGATTAGGGGTTCGTCTTTACGCTATTGATGGGTTCTTTGGGAAGTAGAGCGATGCATGTTGACAACAATTAATGGGATTTAGGGCAATGGAGACCGAAAATAGAGGTGTGCATCATAAGAAGAGTGATGGAGGAACTTTTGATGAACGTTAATAGGTGGTAACATAGTTGGAGTACTTTTCGAGGTCTCCATCGATTGTGTTTTAATATGTGTTTTTTTACTATTTTATTTATTTTGAACGCTAATTATATCTGGTGGTTGTTGTTATTAACACATTTTTGTGCTAGATTGGCAACATGGATTAGATTCACTTGAAGGATTGTTGAAAAATGCAACAATAAATTCTCAATTTGATTTTTCCTTGATTAAATTGAGAAATTTTTAGTTTCCACATCTGCATTCAACTTGGATGTAATTAGCTTGTATGACATGGTTTGTGTCATGCATTTTACTCAATAAATTCGAGTTGGAGGAGTTAAAGTTCAGTTAAGCATGTGTGATTGCTAATTTTTAGAAATCAAAGTCAATTATCTCAAATTGTCTTCAGTTAAATTAGTTTTAACTGTTGGAGGAACTCGTGGAAGAGTAGTTGTATAGTGGGACTTCAGTAAAATGTAGCGATCATCTAGTTAACTGATCAATTAGCCCAAAATAGCTAGTGCATGCAAAGAATTCGAGTTCCCCGGCTATGGTGGATATTCCAAGGCAGTATAACATTAGTTGTAGACTAGTCATGAGCGTACAGGTGTTGCATGGAGTCACATGATCAACCTTAGGAATTGTGCAATCCATTTTGGAAAAAAACCTAAATAATAGGGGCCTAATTTCTCAAGGAATTACACAAGGAAATAGGGGCTCAAGCAGAGGCAGAAATTAACAAAGTTTGGGTTTTAGCTTCTTAGTGAGCAGAGAGATAGGTTATTCACTTACAGGTTGTGCACAGTTGAGTAAAGCAATTGTAATACATCTATATTCATAATATTGATGCAAGAAGGCATTGGAGTTATTAGAATATTGATTTCCCCAGGAAAAATATTTGTGCATTTGTTTTATTTCTTATTGCATGTCTGAATATTTTGTTCTAAATTGTGAATTAACTTCTGTAGAGAAGTAGAGTAGGTTTGTGTCTTATGATTTTGAAAAAACTTCATGAGAAGTTTCAAATATACACCATAACTTCTACATTGTATCATAGCATGATTCACATTAGAGCAGGAATTTTGAATTTGTTTCTCAAGAGGTTCGAATTTGCAATTCAATGTAGCAAGATCTCTTAAGAACTGAAAAAAAAAAAAAAAATTACCTTCAACGGACTGAGGCTAGAGTATGCCTTGGATGGAAACTCTAATTTCATTGACTAGAAGGATCGCATGGAGAACGTATTTGATGACAATGAATTGCTAGAATACATCAAGGGAGATGTTACAAAACTAGTAGAATCTGATGCCCAAAACCTTGATCAATGGAAGAAAGTTGTAGCCAAGGTGTGGATAATAATATTGGAGGGATTATGGGACCACATTGTCAGCAATCTCCATGGGAAAGAAAATCCTTATGCAATGTGGTAGGCACTGAAAAATCTGTTCTAGAATAGTAGTGACCACAAAAAGTTGGTGCTCAAGGATAAACTTTGAAATATTAAGATGTAGAAGAATGAATTTATCCTGCAATATCTAAGGAGGTTAACACAAGTTCATGATGAGATTGCAGGAGATGGTGTTACTTTTTCAAAGGATGACTTGGTAAGAATATCCCTTCTAGGTCTTCCCAAGAGTTGGCATAGTTATCAAGATTAAGTGAATGGGAGTGAAAAACTACCAAATTGGGAACACTTATGGTACAATTTGGTACAGGAGGAAATAAGGCAGAATACCAGAGATGGGACCTCATCCAAGGGCAAGGATGAAGAAAACTTTTCATTGGTTGGAAAGGGAAAGAAGGGAAAAGGGAAGAAATCTCAAAACAAACCAAAATCCAACCAAGGGAGAAAGAAGAAAGGTTTGTCAAAAATTAAATGCCTCCATTGTCATGAATATGGGCACCATGCCATGAAGTTCCCAAAGAAAAAGGCAAGCAAGAAGACCTTAGGAGGAGGAGCAGGTGAATCCTTAGCTTCACAGTTCGACCTTGACTTTACCCTTATCGCATGAATGTCCAACATAGTGATGGGGAGCATGTGGTACTTGGACTCAGGTGCATTGTTCCACATGACAAGGTGTAGAGATTTTTTCAACCAGCATTGATCATTGATAATTTAAGGCATTTCAGCCTTAATCAAGAATTCTCCAGCAACTATATTTTACCCTCTCTCACATCTCTCACACACACAGGTTTTGTCTGTCTTCTTCATGCCTCATCGAATTCTTAATATCATGTTATACATACATGGCAGGTTTAACTAAATTTTAAACTGAAATTTGTCCACCAACTGAATTCTATTCACAATTGGCCTAGTCGTCCACGTGTCTTCTTTCTCTAGTTTTTCTTTCCATTAAGGTACTCGGATGCTCCTGCATCATAGACAATGATCAAAGTTTGAAGCCAAACATAGTTTAAAAACCTATAAGAAAATGACTATAACTAAGTAGCTATAGATTTAGAGAAAAAATAAACATTCTAGAACCAAAAAAAACTAAGTTGAAATGCCTAAAAAAAGACCCAAATGCAGTTGAGAACTAACCTACACATAAAAACCAAGAAACCCTTAGTACGGTCTCAGAGGATCCATTAAATATTTAGAAGAATATAATAAAAAGCAATTTGATTGCAACTGATGTTTTACCTTCGAGGAAGATGAACATAACCCTCGCGACCATACCTAGTTGAGGTGGAAAACATCTAGTAATCATAATTATTTAAGAAGAGCCCTCTCTGGAAGCAAATAGAGTTAGGTTTTTAAATTTTAGGCTAGGTTCTTCTGAGAAATTACCGGCAAGAAATCCTTTAAGAAAGGCACAGCAACGCCATAAAATTTGCAGTTGGTGGTAGCCATGTTGAAACCTTCAAAGAAGTCAGGGTTTGACTTATCAATACACCAAAAAAATCGAGTGAATTAGTGATGACAATCCATGTAATCCCCTGCCAAAGACGACAAAGTCTTTATAAGGAAGAAAACAAGAAAATAGAATAAAAGGTCGAGTTTAAAGACCTGTTGTTCAAGCCTTGTCTTAGCTGTCAAGTTATCTCCATTCTCGTTGAAATTCCAATCAAAACAATCGGAAAATCCTTTGAGTACATGGTAAGAACCCTTTTTACCAACCTAACTTTGAGGCTGCATAGTTAGGCTCTCAACTTGTGCAAATGAAAATGACACTAATGCGTTGAGAGACTAAGGGTAAGTAGTTACCTTAACAATGTAAAAGTATTCTCCATCATTAATTCAACTAAGAAAATCATCATCGTTGAATATGACACATGTCCATATATTAGGATTTGCGGACCCTTTTCCATATATTAATGGTATCATGTGAATAGGAACACCTAAAGCCTCCCCATATGCGCACAAGTGTCAAAAGATTTATATATATATAAAAACTTTGATAACATAAAAATATCCACAACTATATATATGAAATGTTAATATAATTGTACAAGATTTAAAAAAAAATTATAATAACCATAAATTAAGCTAGCTGGACCAACTTTTTAGCATAGGCCATAGCCCTAATGTTTTAAAGAGAACATTGAATAATAAATAATATATAATAAACTCCATTACCTTGTCCAATCAAATTGGCTTACCACCCAAATTTATTATACATTGTATTTAGTTGTTGAAGAGGCAAAAAGACTGTATAAAACAAAAGGGTGTTATCTCATGCGAAGAAAAATTCAAAGATAATGTGACCATTAATGCATGGTGTTTTAAAATAAAAATAAAATAAAAAAATTTAGATAATTCTTAAAAAAAATCTAAGCGATTTTGGAAGAATGTTATAATTGTTCTCATACATGCAGGTTACTTAGCCAGGCTCATGAGCATCGCTGCTTTGAAATTTTCAAAATTTTTCTTTGCACAGTGTTAATAAAAATAAAATGAATTTGTTTGGTTTAATTTTTTTTTTTAATTTTTTTTAGTTTATTTTTCTAAATTGGGTTGGAATTTATTGAAGATCCAAGATTTAGTAACCTACCATAAAAGTGCTTTAAAGCTTTTTTGATACTGAATCTATATATACAACCAAAAAAATAATTTAAATAACACAAATCAAAATTACCCTAAAAAATCAAAATATAGACAACTCGAATTAAAATTCTAATAACTAGATCAATTAAAATTACTAATAACTAGATTAAACTATCAGCTTCCATGTGCCATTCACTTTTCTAATGCATTATAATTAACTATTTTATAATAATATCCTATTACTTGTACCAGTAACTCTACATCCCTGATTCCTTGAATCGACCTGCAGACCGAGTAGTTGGAAAGAATCCGTCTCCCCAGCAAGGCACGTGTGATATGCCCAGAAGTTCATGAAAAGGAATCCATCTGTTAGATTAATGAATCATGTTTGACAGACACATGTAATGTCTAGGGCCTTCAAACAACATTATTTTTGTCTTGTCGATTTTCTTTCAGAGTAGTTTGAATAAAATCTAATAATGCGGGAATTTTTTACTTATTTATTAGTCTCGTACCATATCAACCTCGTTAAATATAATTTTTCCGGGCGGTGGCTGCGGCGATAATGGACTGATAACTTTTTTTCGAATAAAAAATGATGAGATCAAACAGACAATACCAGGGAGAAACATTTTCAACTAGAACGGTGGGCGGAAAGGCATTTGTCCATGAGTCTCGTTAAAAAAACATTGGATGTGGAAGCGTAGATAACTCATAATTCATAACATTTTCAACTAGAACGGTGGGCGGAAAGGCATTTGTCCATTAGTCTCGTTAAAAAAACATTGGATGTGGAAGCGTAGATAACTCATAATTCATTGTTTTTAAAACAGAAACTGTAATATGGATTAATCTCAGCTTTCTCAAGAATATCTGGTGACATAAAAGTCATGACAAACTACTTAATATTTGTACAATGATTGGAATCCTACCACTGTACCAGCGAATATCAAACACTTAGAAAGGCTCCAACTGCCTATGTGAAGCCTGTGTTCAAGTCACCAGACGTTAGATCCCATGATAATAATTCTGGATTTGTGTCTCATCTTTGGGCAGGTGTCAGCTTACTCTTTTTTATACTATTATGATATTTATATTTATTTTAATAGGGATTTAGTTCGAAGATTTAATTTTTTAACTAAATTTTTATAGTTTAATATTAGTTTAAATATTTTATATAAGTAGGTTTAATTTGTTTATTTTTTAAATTTTTTAAAAATTGTTTATTTAAATAAATATAACAATTTCAAAATTCTGAATGAAAGATGAAACATCTTTAACCATCACACTAAACTATAAAATAAAACTTTTTAAATTATTAAAATATAATTATACTGAAATTAGATTTAAGTAATACATCATCATTAAAAATTTTATTGTTAAATTTATCTATATATTCTATATTATTACTTTAAAACATGCGTTCCAAGGTAATTGGGAGTAGCAAAGGAATAGACTACTTCAGAATACAGAATTATTTTCTTTCGGAGGATTCTGCAGTTCTTTTTGAACTGCTTGTGTTCATGAGATCAGGAAAACGTACCTACCTGTTGTTGTTATCTAAACTTCCAAGTGATATTCGGTTTGCATATTTCTTATAATAATAATAATATTTCAAGTCGGATGGCCTTCGTTGGAAGACTTTCAATGCAATATCTTCTATTTAATTCACATGCAACTCCAAACTTGTGTAGAGCTCCATCGCAAAAATTCAGTGTATTCAATGAAGTTAAAAGTCTTAACTTTTTAAGATACTTTTCATGTGCTTCATTATGTAGCTTCATGCTTTTTAATATTTGATTTTGGATTTAGCAATAGAATGTGACCTAGATTAGAAGAAATGACATGTAAGAAGTCATTTCTTCAAAGTTTTCCAAATGAGTGGAGAAAAAAAAAATGATGTACTAATTAATGTATTTTGAAAATTTTAATTAAAAAATATATTTTAAGATGAGTATTATATTTGGCTTATAAAAATAGAGTATTTTGAAAATTTTAATTTTAAAAATTATATAAAAGATATTATATTTGGGAATTTTAAAAATGAAAATTTTTTTTTTACTAATAGCATTATATTTAACAAATTAAGATAGTACTTTATTGTTATGGTTAGGGTTTTGGCATGTATCAACTCTTAAGGATGGAATTTTGGACAATTTAAAATCTTTTTAAAAGTTCACATGAGATTAGTTCCACCTGTCCAAGTAATAGAAGGTGACATGGCATCCCTTAAGTAGCATGATGGTCAACGAGATAAGCCAACTTGCAAGATGCATCACATCCTCATACAAATCTAATTGAGTTAATTTTTTAGTCATTGGAAAGATATCAATGTCTCTAACAACATGGAGATGTTAAAAATAGGTTACAAAGTTTTTTTCCTAAAGTTATTATTTGATTTCTTCCAAAGTTATCATTTGATGCCTTAAATAAGCTCTCCAAGTTTTGGGGCCCTAGGTCAACAAAACAATGCCTAGCCCTAAAATAGTTTTTACAAGTCAATAGCTTAGCAAGTTTGAATAATAAAAGATGGCATTGCATGGGGGGGGGGGGGGGGGGTTTTTTTTTTTATCGATGAATAAACTAGGTCAACTTTGTAAAAGGTATATAATATATATTTAAATTCAATAGAAATACTAATAAATAACTTATACAAAAATATAATATATATAATAATAAAATAAAACTAGTTAATAATTTTTTAAAAATATAAAATAATAATAAATTATATAAACAATTATCTAAATTAAAACTAATTAATCATTTTTAACTTAATAAAATAAATTATAAATTATATAACAATTTATTTTAAAAAAAAATACCAATAATGATATACCTACCAAAAACACTTTTAAGTCAATAGATAACCTATGATTCTACATAAATTATTTTCCTCTGTTTATTTCCCTTTGCCCTTCTCATCCTACAACTTCCTTTTGTCATTCTCGTCCTACAAAATAACTTATAACTTTAAATAAATGGTTTTATCTATTTACTCAACCTTTTCCTTTCTCATTCTACACAATATACATGACATGGATAGGGCAAAATGAAATAATACATAATATAATATGTTATATAATTATTTATAATTAATATGGCATAAAATTTCCTTTTCCCTTCTCATTCTACACAATCATACGCATGACATGGATTAGTGCAAGATGGAGATAGATACATAATATTATGTTATCATGATTATATAATTCATATTAGCCTAAAATTTAGGAATTTAAATTAGTTTTTAATAGAACAAAAATTGTAAAATGGATTTAAATAATATAAGTAGTTTAAATAGGATAGTGAAAAGAGGAATAGTGTTATCTAATTATTAAATTTTCAAAACATAATATATACTATGTTATATATTATTTATATTAATATGGCTATAAAATTTTAAGGAATTTATTGTTTTAATATTAATTGTAAAAATGATTTAAAATAATATAAATGGTTAATAAAAATATATATGATAGTGAAAAGAGCAATAGTGTTATATAAATATTATTTTTATAATTACCTGTGAAATATATGTAAGAATTTTAATTTTTTTAATATATAATTTAAATGTTTTGAGTAGTTTAATATTTTACATGGGTTTTAAGTAAGTTGATAAAAATATTTTTTTATATAATTATTTCTATTTTTAATTGGTAAAACATTAATAATATTATTTTTATGTTTGAATTATTTAAGGATTCAATATCATTTTAAGTAGTTTTTATTTTTTAGTAATTCAATTTTTTTTAAGAGATTTAAAATTTATGTGATAAGAATTAAGATTTCATAGAGCTCAATTTTTCTTCCAGTGATTTAAATCTTATCTGGTAAGAATTAAAATCCTAAACAAACTAATTGATCTACACTTTATGGATATTAACTTCTATTTTTCATGGATATTAACTTCTATTTTTTAAACAAAAAAGCATGACATTTTTCCATTAAAATACAAAACACCTTCTAATTATCATAAAGCATTTGATAATTTAATGATAATTACAATATTTAAATAACAACAAAGAACAAAAACATCCCTCCAATCTTTATATAAATTAAATTACCTTCTACTTAATCTATACATTGTTAATCTATACATTGTTAAAAATAAAATGTAAGAAAATATAATACATAATCAATAATAATAAACAAATAATAATAAAACATTATGATTATCATGAAAACTATCAACCTTTAAATGCAACTCCTAATATATCCATTATTTTGTTTTCCATAAGGCATCCTAGAATAGAGTCATAAAGCAATTAAATAGGCTATATTGCATCAAATAAGATTTGCAAAGTTTGCGTTAGGAAAGTCTAGTCTATGAATGGTGAATTGTAAACTCGTTAATAAATTTATGAAAATGAATTTATTAAGTAATATTTTTTTAATTTAATTTAGAGTAATACCCGAGTATACATGTTTAATTAGGTTTTAGAGATGTATGTTTATTTACATGCAATTAAAATTTTCAATTTTATTATAAAAATTTTGATTTCCTGTTGCTAGAACTTCATGGAATGCAATCAACATGTTCATTCATTTCTTCAAAGTGTCTCAACACTTTATTTCATTGTTGCTTAAATTTATTCCCCATTAATTAAAGATTCAACATCTTTAATAACATCAAGAGACTTGTTTCATAGCATTTCAACATTTTGATTTCATTGTGGCTTACTTTTATTCCTCAGTAATTGAAGATTCAACATCTCTAACAATATCAAGCTAGCATGGGAATACACAAACTTTATCTTGTATCCTATCTACTTTTGAGATAGATAACTTCATGCTCTATCACACTTTAACATATATAATACCTCAATAACATGGCTTGCAACAAACACAGAGAATTCAAGTTCTAGATAATCAATTTTAGTATCATTTAAATAAGAAATCTATACGATTTATGGATAGTATTAGAAGATACCTATAATGTTACTCTTTATTGGATTATAATGTTACTCTTTATTGGATTTTAATTAATACTTATGGTATTTGAAGATACTTATTATGTTACTCTCTATTGAATATGGATATTACTCCCACTATTTGTGAGAGAATGTACTCACTTTTTCAAAATAATTTTACTACTGAATTTATAGACTGATACATATTGTAACTACTTTATAAGCTTAACTTCTAACCCTCTTAACCATAAAGTAACTTAATATATATATAAACATTTCTTATAATTAAAACATCTACAATAAACCCAATAATTAAAAATTATATATTTTTAAGTAAAAATTATATATTTCAATAAATATAATTATTTTCAATTTCATTTTAAATAAAAAAATCTCTACGATAGTGAAATTCCTACAAACACGTTATACCTGATGCCCTTATTCCATTCCTATCCCACGAACCCATTTCATCTCATGCCCCTTTTCCATCCCTAAATTCTATAAACGTCCATTCCCGGACAGCTCTGGAAAAGCAAAAATGAAGCATCAAGATGCATGCCTGAAGAATGCATCTTCCATCACAATTTAGCTGTGAAGTCAAAATGCATACAGTACCCTACTGGTTAGGGATGCTCTTCCATCACAATTTAAGGGTTTTTCGCTATTGTCCTCATAATGCAATTTAAGTGAAATGAGTGATTATGGCTCCTTTCAAATTCCCAAACTAGTTTTCTTTGTACGGCGCGACCATGAAAATAAAATTGCTGCCAGCTGGATAAAGCTATCACCTTCCGTGTGTCATTCTCTTTTTCAATACATTATAATTAATGCGTTATAATTAACCATTTTCTATTAAGATCCTATTGTTAGTACCATTAACTCTAGATCCCTGATTCCTGACTCGACCTGCAGAGCCAGTGGTGGGAAAGAATCTGTCCCCACCAAAGAACCGTGTGGTGTGCCCAGAAGTTCACGAAAAAAGAACACATATTTTGTGGAAGAGCGGTTGGTAAAGAAGGTATATTCAGTGAGGGAATTCATCTGTTAGAATTAACGAAGTTTCTCGAGACAGAGGTAATATCTATGGTCTTCAAGCAACATTAATTTTGTGGATTTTCTTCAGAGTGGTTGGAATAAAATCTAATAGTGAGGGATTCTTTACTTATTTATTAGTCTCGTACCCTAGCAAGCTGGTTAAATATAATTTTTCTCGGTTGGGGCTGCGGAGATAATGGATTGATAGCGTTTTTTCAAATAAAAAATGATAAAATCAAACAGAGGATAATGGGAAGAGAAACATTTTCAACAGGAACGGTGGGCAGAAAGCAATTGTCCATTGGTCATGCCAAAAAGTACATTGAAGGTTTAAGCGTAGATAACTCATGATTCATTTTTTTAAAACAGAATCTGTAATATGGATTAACCTAAGCTTTTCTAAAGAAGCAAAAGTGATGTCAAACTACTAAATCTTTGTACAATTATTGGAATCCTACGACTGTACCAACAAGCAGCCTAGAACCAGCGAATCTCAACAGCTATAAGCCCCGTGATGGGAAGATGATGAATGTGTTCTGTTTGGAACCCTACCACTGTACCAACTAACAACGTAGAACCAGCTAATCTCAACAGTTATAAGGCCCGTGATGGGAAGATTATGAATGTGGACTGTGACTCCAATAACTCCAAAAATGATACACGAGTCGTCCTTTTTTTTGGTCACCATCTCAGCAACTACAAGGCCTGTAGTGGGAGTTAGTGGGATAACTCCAAACCTATTGTTTTTTTTAATGGTCTCTATTTCTATAACGGCTCAAACTGTCTCTGTGAAGCTCGTGCTCTGAAAATGTCATGAGGTTAGTTTCACTGGGAATAAGATCTCGTGATAATAAATTAGTTGTGTTCAAGTTCAACCCATGGTTTTGGTGGAAATTGTGTACATACCGTTTTTAATCGGGGATCAGCATTACAGTGGGTCTATACACGGTTTATGTTTTTGGGAGATTTTGAAATATTCTCATAGACAAAAAAAAAAAAGAGAATATTTACTTCACCAATTTTATGATATTTCCAAAATTTATGAATGCAATTAAAAAATTTAAAAACGAAAACATGGTAAGAATTGATGTATCATTATATTGTAAATAAGCTGCATGCTCCAAATAACGACATTAGAGCATGCGCTCAAAGTTAATTGGGATTAGTAAGCAAATACCTATATTCTACATAGAATAATCCAGACTACATTATTGTTATTTAGGAGGGTATGCAGTTTTGTTTGAACTGCTTGTGCTCGTGAGATCAGGAACAAGCACATACCTGATAGTGAGGGTCTGCAGTTCGAACTGCTTGTGATCATGAAATCAGTACCTCATTTTGTTATCTAGACTTCTAATAGTTATATTCATTTTGGATATTTCTCATCATTAAGGATCAAGATTCTAATTTTTCAAATCGGATCTCCTTAGATGCAAGGATTTCTATGCAATATTTCTATTTATTTCTCATGCAACTCCAAAGTTGTATGGAGCTCCATCGCAAAAATTCGAAAGTGTAAAAATATTGTGAATCACCCGTGATTTCAATGAAGTTAGAAGTCTGAACTTAACTTTTCCCCTCATAATATCACAAATCTCTTGTGCTTCATTATGTATAGGTTTTTTTTGGATTTATGTAATTTCAATTTTTTTAATTTTAGATTTTGGATTTAGCAATTGAATAATTTAATTATATAAATTAAATGGTTGGTAAAAAGTAGATAAACATCAATTTATAATAACAATCAAATTATTAATTACTTATAATACATTCACATTAAAAAAAAATTAAAAAATCAACTAAATTATAACTCTATTTTAAATTATTTATATTTTATAATTATAAAAAGAATTAATATATGTGTTGAACATAAATACATTTTAAAAATCATGTAACAGTATTCTTAATCGTGGAGATTTACCCCCACATTACCATAAGAAAATTTAGCTTTGTAAATAGATCTTGCTACAATACCATGGCTTACCATTATCACATACCAAAAATTACATATGCTCCTAACACATTTTCTTTAGCTAATTAATCTGAGATAAATTAATTAAAAGAACATAATTAATTTGGAGATAAATTTTTATTCTTATGAGTAAATACTACCATGAATATTGTGACATATTCCATGGAGATCAAATATTTATTATCCACCTAATAATTATTGAATATTAAATTTAAATTTTGGAAAGCCTATTCTAAAATAAATACCCACACCTATTAGCATCATAATAATATGCTATGTTCTTATAATTATTTATAATTAACATTGAATATAAAATCTTGAGAAATCTAATTGGTCTCCAACATGAAAACTATTAAATCTTTAAATAAAAGATGGTGGAAGGTTAAATAATGTTATACAATATATTATGTTCTTATAATTATTTACAATTAATATTTCTAAATAATTAATATTTAAAAGAATCACATGTTTTAAGTAATATAACACTTTAAATGGGTTAAATAGTCAATGTTATTTTTATGTTTGCATTATTGTAATAACTGCACTAACATTTAACATTTTAAATAAGATAGGATTAGTAATTTTTTTGCATCAACGAGGTGGAACAATTTTTACCCATTCAACTTCATCGTAAAGCTTGCTCTTTGAGAAATAAAACCTCACACAAACTAATTAGTTTATACTTTTTTATGGGTATCATTGTCTTCCATTGTTTTAACAAGGAAAAAATGATATTTTTGAATTGAAACATGGAACTTGAGTTATCAAGAAGCATTGGTGATCAAATGATGGTTGCAACTTTTAAATAAAGAGAAACATGCATGGTGATCAAATGCTTATTGCAACTCTTAAATAAAGATAAATATGCATCCCTTCGTCTTTATATAAATTAGATCACCTTTTACTTAATTTATCTATATAATTGTTGTTAAAAAAAATGTGAGAGAAAATAATTAAAAATAAAACATATAGGAACAAAACATTATGATTATTATCCTTAAAACTCTAAACCTTTAAAAGAAGCTACAAATATATTTATTAGTTTTTGGCCTTAAGGAATCTTACAATCCAATCATGAAGTTATTAAATAGGCGATATTGTATTAAATAACTTTGGGTTCTTGGCCAACTTTATTGCAGAGGTGTTGTCAATCATGAGTGGAGTTGATTGTACTTGTTTTACCTGAAAATCTTCAAGAATTTTCCTAAGCACACAATTTCTTTTGTTGCTTCAGCTGTTGCCACGTATTTTGCTTTGAATTAAATAAATTTGGGTTCTTGGCCAACTTTATTGCAGAGGTGTTGTCAATCATGAGTGGAGTTGATTGTACTTGTTTTACCTACAAATCTTCAAGAATTTTCCTGAGCCACACAATTATACGTGTTCTTGTAGACCCACTTGCGTACAATAGGGTGTGATTGTTCAGTTCATCTCCTGATGACTGTTCACATTCTTAATTTAATTATTTACATAAATTCACCCAATCATGAGGATTAGGTGTCAACATTCCCCCCCTTAATCTGAAGGGATGTTGGTGAGTCCAAGCATCGTTCTGAATCTTTCAAGCTACAATTATGTTTATTAGTTTTGGCCATAAGGAATCTTACAATCGAATCATGAAGTTATTAAATAAGCGATATTGTATTAAATAACTTTGGGTTCTTGGCCAACTTTATTGTAGAGGTCTTGTCAATCATGAGTGGAGTTGATTGTACTTGTTTTACCTGCAAATATTCAAGAATTTTCCTGAGCCACACAATTTCTTTTGTTGCTTCAGCTGCTGCCACGTATTCTGCTTTGAATTAAATAACTTTGGGTTCTTGGCCAACTTTATTGCAGAGGTGTTTTCAATCATGAGTGGAGTTGATTGTACCTGTTTTACTTGCAAATCTTTAAGAATTTTCTAGAGCCACACAATGTTGACACCTAATCCTCATGATTGGGTGAATTTATGTAAATAATTAAATTAAGAATGTCAACAGTCATCAGGAGATGAACTGAACAGTCACACTCTATTGTATATAACAATAACATACCTGATGGAATAATACGAATCAGTTTTTCTGCCTAATGGAGTTACTGCCTGGCCTGACATGGTATCAGAGCCAGCTCCTCTTTTAGCTTATGCTCCTTGTAACTCCCTTCACTGTTACGCTGCCCATATATTCGTTGGTGCCAGATTCTGTCAAGCCTTCCCACTGTTACGCTACTCATACTGTTGACCCTATCAAACAGCGTATCCTATGTAAGTATACTGCATTTTTCCCATATGGTGCTGAAACGTCGGTTTAATCGGATACTCTGATTTAGACTTCGATGGAGACAAAGAAACTGGGGTATCTACTTCAAGATATACTATGAGTCTTGGATCAGGAGTTGTCTCCTGGAGATCACGCAAACAATCAGTTCTAGTAGATTCCACAACAGAAGCAGAATACGTGGCAGCAGCTGAAGCAACAAAAGAAATTGTCTGGCTTAGGAAAATTCTTGAAGATTTGTAGGTAAGACAAGTAAAATCAACTCCACTCATGATTGACAACACCTCTACAATAGAGTTGGCCAAGAACCCAAAGTTCCATGATCGAGCAAAGCACATCAATACTAAATATCAACTTATCCGACATCATTTTGAGGCCAAAACAATCCATCTCCGTCATTGTTCCACAAATGAGCAAATTGCAGACATATTCACCAAAGCGCTTGGAAGAGAAAAGCTTGAAAGATTCAAAACGATTCTTGGACTCACCAACATCCCTTCAAATTAAGGGGGGGAATGTTGACACATAATCCTCATGATTGGGTGAATTTATGTAAATAATTAAATTAGGAATGTGAACAGTCATCAGGAGATGAACTGAACAGTCACACCCATACGCAGTTGAAACGCCGGTTTATGATTTCGTATAGAGATTCCCTGAACAAACAATATATTTTCTCTCAGAATCCGGGAATAGTTGAGCCCCATTTCCAAATGTTCAGAGCCATTTCCAAAATCCACCAAATCCTCTTAGCTCTACGAGAGGCTCTCCTCGGATGTTCATGCTGACTATGAACGATAAGAGGTGGGCTTTCATATGCCGGATACCATGCGTGATTGTGTGCGCCCCTGTAATTGTAGTTACCCAAGCCAAAGGCACCAGATGACCCCTCATTGCTAAAGCTTGATCTTGCGTTCAAATTGTCGGCCTCCTGTTGCTTTCACTACTGAATTAGTGGATACAGAAATACAAAGGAAAACCACAAACTGCCATGTTTGTTTATAATGAAATTCTCTTCTTCCCATCGGTCTCGAATTTCTCTCGATAGGATTGCTTTCAGCACCGCTTTCGCTTTTTGTAAATGTTGTTTCAGAATCTATTGACCGAGTTTGATGCCTCTGGGCCATTATATCATATTAAATTAAAATCTCAAGGAACGAGGCGGGAACATTGTATGACCATTCCTCTAGACTTGAAGTGAAAATTCAAACTGCTTCATAAAATATCCTTTCACCTCTCCAACCCTGTTTGATTGCAAGAACTTTTTCTTATTTGTTCACTAGGGTTGTGGAGAATTTTATGTTCGAAGATAAAATATCGGGGGCAAGGGTTTGCTGGACAGCAAATTAGCTGCCGAGTAATTGTCATTACAAAGGTTTTCAAATCCCGCAAACCCTTGTCACAACATGTCTGGAGGCATACGTGGACATGGAGACTGATGAGTGTTTGAATGGTGTTAAAATATAATGCATTAAAAGTTTATACGCAGTAAAGGTTTTTAGGGCAGCGAGGTATAATGTTTGTATTATTTGAGAATACATACATATGTATTATACCATAGTGTTGTTTGGTCTACCATAGCGTTGTTTTCATAAAGCTGTTTGCAAAGTGACTAACATAGTTAACGCTCCTGCGTTTGACTGTGTTTAATATATTATTTGAGGCCAGAATACATTTTGATATCAAAATCAATTTTCTTTTAGCAGCAGAAGTATTTTTACAACTCTTGGATTTTACAATGCATTCAATCATATCTATGGTGG